>JADRCD010180283.1:0-40736 GCA_019843815.1 Montemys delectorum
GCACGCGGGGACCGGTGGCAGACACAGGTGGCGCCCACCCGAAAGCGTGGGGATCCACGGGAGGTGCGGGGGTGCCCTGGAGGGTGGGCCCTGTATACCCACCTTCACTAACTTCGCGTCCCCGGCTCAGGGCTTGCACAACTCCCTCGCCTAAACTGCACCTCTTTATTTCTCTTTAAGCAGCTGTGTACAGCTGGCCTTATCTAATTGCAGCTGATGCTAGAGAGCCCTGGACCAACGCCAAACTCTAGCGTCCCCACCGCCTTCTGAAACACCTTACCAGACATCTTTCAGGTCCACTGATTGGCACCGTGTGTGTGTGTGTGTGTGTGTGTGTGTGTGTGTGTGTGTGTGTCTATAAGGAAGCTTAGTAATCTCTAGGACCCTGTCTCACTTTCTGGCTCCTCTGTGTGTGTCATACATAGTACCTAAGTATGGCTGTGGGTTAAAAGGTCACTTTATTAAGATGTCTTACTTAGTTATGAATGGGGACACTGCTCTTGAGCAAGACCTGCATGACGTTTCCCTCCTGACTGAAACACAGCCGTAGTGGAGAACGTTTTTTCCCTGTTAGATGGAATTTTCATTTCTGCCATTGATGACCGTATCACTCTTGACTGATGGGTTCGCTGATCTGGCGCCAGCCTCGCCCCTCTTATTGTAGGAAACACGTAAAGAGGCTTAGTTAAATGACATTCCTAAGTAGTTTTCCACCTAGTAGCCTGGGCCGGCTAGCACACGCTTGGCTAACTAGAATAGTTTTTATTTCTTGACCTCTGCTATTTCATCTTTCTCACGTTCTAATGTTACCTTTTTAAAATGGGAAAACCTAGGTCGTTGCAGAGTCACTTACTATTGTTTTAATTGCGGATGCAGTGTGTGCCGGGTCTGATTTGGATGCGTGGTAAAGGGGAGCTTGCAGGGAGAAGGAATGTGGTGAAATGAATTAAAAAAAAAAAAAAACAAAAAAACCAAAAAAAAACCCAAAAACAAACAAACCTCAAAGCGGGTGGACTGTCTTGGTCTCCTGAGCTTTTGGCAATACACAGAAGTCCTGATGACTTTTCTGTGAGTGGACTTTCAAAATGTAGGTGAAGGGAGAGCTGGGTGTGGGTGGCACATACCTTCAGTCCCAGTTTCTTGGAAGGCCAAGATGGGAGGATGACTTGAACAGTCCATGGACTGAGACCAGCTAAGATAAGGGAGCAGACACAGTCGTTTGTTTGTTTACTGGAGTCAGCTTCAGCCTGTAGCACAGGCTGGTCGTGAAGTCGTCAAATGCACAGCCATCTTTCTTACTGCCTCAGTTTCCGCAGTGCTGGGATTATAGGTCTGAGCCGCCAGGTCTGTCAATACAGTCTTAAACAATGCTCGCAACAGCTGAGTGTTGTGTCACACACACAGCCTTTAAGCCTTCAATACCAGTACTGAGTAGGCAGAGGTGTGTGGGTCTCTGAGTTCCAGGCCAGCCTGGTCTACAGAGTGAGTCTACAGTCAGGACTATAGATAGCCCTGTCCTTTTTTTTTTTTTTTTTTTTTAAGGTAATTATTTTACATTGCTATCTTGGGTGAACCCCATTTCCTCGTCCCAGTTGGGGAGTAATTAGCTCTCACCTCTAGTTTATTCCTGTGAAGGGGCTCAAGCTGTGGTACTTTGACTAATCTGTCTAGGATGGCAAAGCTACTGAGCGTCCAGCAGGATCCAAACCTGGGCAGCCTGGCCCTCAGGAGCCTCTGTACTGTGCAGTTCTCCCTGGGGAGTTGGTCCTCCCATGCATGAAGAAAGATTGCTCCTGTTCGTACAGGTCGAGTGTCTCAAGGATGTTCTTACGATTCCTATCCTGGCAGATGCACGTGACACATCTGTGGTCACACTGTGGCATCAGCTCTCACAGCGGGACAGTCAGAGGCAGCGTCAGCATCACCCGAGAGCTTATCAGAAGATTCGGGCTCTCCGGTGTCCCTGCAGATGGGTACATGTTATGTCCCTGTGCTTTTCACAGGGGCCTGGGTGTTGCTGATGAAGGCTGAGGCTGGCCCACTGCACTGTAGCGCACCTCGTGTTAGCCTTGGCTTTCCAGTGTTACACTTTGCAGGAGGGCTGTGACTTAGTGAAGTCACCTGCGGCCGGCGATGATGACATCTGTGTCTGCTTACCCAGGGTGTCATTTCTCTGTCTGTCTTGCAGCTGCCTTGGCCTCCTGCAGTTGCCCGCCTTATGGAGCAAGCCCGATTTTTTTTACCTTTTTTGTGGGGTGTTTGCTTCTCCTCCCTCTCTGTCTGCTTCCTAGACTCTTGAGTTCGTAGCTACCCAGCCAGGTGATGACAGCCCATGCAGTGTGCCTTCCTAGGATTTTGGTGAAATTGTAACACAGTTTGGATGTGGGCTGTCAGTCAGCCTAGGATTCATGTCGGCATTGTGGCTGTCTCTTTTACACACGTCTTCTTTCCTTGCACACATTCCCAGGAGCATGTTGACACTAAGTGAAACTGTAACCTGCCATGGATCCTTTAGCTGTATGGTGGCCTTTACTCCGTTCCCTTTAAGACATGATATTTTCTGACTGTAATTTTCGCTGTTGCTGAACACAGTGCATTCAGCAGTTACATAGTATGTGCCCATGGCCGTATCTTTTGATGTCCCCTCTTCCCCTTTCTCAGGCTGTTGGTGCTGGGGGTCGGAGTAAGGCACTATATACAGCTTGAACCTTCACTCCACCACTGCTCACACCTCTAGCCCCACCCACAGCTCTCTCTCTACCTCCCAGGATCATCTAGATCCACTGTGCATATTTTTTATCTATTGTGTTAACGACAAAGGGTGCTAGAGTTTCTTTTATGCAGCTGATATAAAATAGGCACCAGTTTTTTTTTCCCAACACAGCACATTTTCCTACCACTGTTTATTGAGTAGTTTGTCATACCTGTCATTAGAAACAAATGGTATAACTTGTGAAATACTGTGTCCAGCCAGTCTGTGGCCATGTATACCTTTAGTTCCAGTACCCTAGAGGCAGAGGCAGGTGGATATCTGTGAGTTGGAGGCCAGTCTGGTCTACAGAGAGAGTTCTAGGACAGCCAGGGTTATTACACAGAGAAACCCTGTCTGGAAAAACCAAATGAATGAATGAATGGATGGATGGATGGATAGATGGATGGATAGATGGATGGAATACTGTGTCTAGCCGGCTATGAGAATGTCCAAGCTCCAGTCTCTTCCAAGGTTGTCCTCCTCCCTGCTGCCCCCTGGTGTTGTCACCAACATCCAGGAAGGTCTGTGGGTGTCCTTTGTATTCCTAGGCCAGGCCTCTTCCTACCCAGGAGGTCTTGGGGTTGCAGCAGCAGATGGAAGGTAACCAGAGAGGCGCTTTCCCAGGGTGCCAGTGTCGAGGGACTCTGGGGACCGACACACCTGGCCCCAGGGAGTAGTTAAGTCCTCGTTTTCCTGTAGCTGGCTGTGTCTCTGCTGATAGAAGTTGTGCTGCAAAGCCCATGTGACAGGACCAACTCTCTGGGGACTTGGTTTAGAACAAGCCTATGCCATGAGGGTAGACATGCAGATGGCACAGGAAGGTTGGCGGGGGGGGGGGGGGGGGGGGAAGGGCATCCCATCACAACACAGCAGCGCTGAATGTTTATTTGCTCATTTTATTCTGTGAGACGGGGTCATCTTTTAGCCCAAGCTTTAGGTAGAGAACTCTCCAACCCTGCTGTCTTGTAGAGTGCTGAGATTATAGGTGCGAACCATGTCTAGCTCGGTAGTAGTTCCTTTTAACCAGCGGAGGCATTTTGGTACCATATTTTTATTATCACACTTGCGCACACCACACACACCACACACATACATTACACACATATGCACAAACACACATACACATGCAGAAATATACACATATGCACATGAGCACACAAACATGCACACATGAATGCACACACATATACCCATGAGCCCACAATACCCACACCCACACATGTACACATGCACACACACATATATAACCCCCCCCCACATACACTCAGGAGAACACACAGACAACATCCCCTCCCATCACACATATACATGAACACACACAACACACATGCATAACTCCCAGCTCCCAACACACACACACACAGACACACATACACACTCATACACACTTATACACACACACCCACACACATACTCTCACACACTCTCACACACACACTCACACACACACACTCTCACACATACACACACACACACTCTCACACATACACACACACACACACGCACTCATACACACATATACACACACTCACACACATACTCTCACACACACACATACTCACACACTCACACACACTCTCACACTCACACACATACTCTCACACCCACACTCACACACATACTCTCATACACACACTCACATACACACTCACACACTCACACACATACTCTCACACATACACTCACACACTCTCTCACACACACACACACACACACACACACACACCCCTGCTATGGCACCTGTGCGGAGGTCAGAGGAAAACTCTCTGTCTGCTAAGTGAGTCTTGAGCTGAACCTCATTGAGGTCATCAGGCTTAGTGGCATGCGCCTTCATCCGCTGAGCCATCTCTGTGGCCTTGCTGGTAATAGGCAGAGTGCCAGATTTCTGGAACAAAAAACCCTCCTGCCCGCCAGAGTAGAAAGGAAAGGAGAGTTTCAGACTCACTTAAAGATTAGCCTTTTAAAGAAATCTTCATATTGCGTAACACAAGAAGACCACTGAAAGCAGAAGTCATCAGAGCGGAGCTTTCATGTGTGGAGAGTAAAAGTCATATCCACCTGCCTCAGTGATGGGCTCGGACGTGGTTTTGAAGGTGTCAGTGATGGCTCTCTTGTGGAGTCCCCGAAGTGAGTCCTCAGGAACTCTGGCCCTAGTGAGTCTGAGTAGGTCCTGGAGATCTCTTGATGGCTACTACTTCTAATATTCTCAGACTGCACATTGAGAGGCCGGATCGGGGGCCTTGAGCTTTGACACTAGTGATCGCGAGCACATATACATTTTGTTCTGTTTTACTTGTTATCTTCATGAAGTTTAACCCTCGGTCTCTCAGGCAGACGTTATCACCCTTTTTTAGGGGAGACAGTTGGATGTCTGGGAGGGGTTAGGAAACTTCTCAGGAACCTCATAGCTTGGGGGTGGGTGTGCTACAGCTGAGATGTTATATGGACCATGGAAACATGGCATAGGTGTGGCCCATCGAAAGCAGAGGTAGGTGCTCAGCATCTGTCTGCCTGCTGGGCTCTAGCCACAGGCAGGTAGAAATGTTGGTTGCCTCAATGACCGTGTGTGCTGACTTGATCAAGCAGGCCTTTCGGTTGTTAGTGAATGAATGTGGTTTTTACATGTGTGTTCATCTTCGGCATGTTTCGTCCTGTGCTGGCTTGTTTTATGTCAACTTGACTGACACAAGTTGTAGTCATCAGAGATGAGGGAGCCCCAATTGAGAAAATGCCTCCATTAAGGTCAGGCTATGGGCTAGCCTTTGTTAGTGATTGACAGGGAAGAGCCCAGCCCATTGTGGGTGGTGCCATCCCTGAGCTGGTGGTCCTGGGTTCTATAAGAAAGCAGAGTGAGCAAGCCAGGAAGCTGCACTCCCCCATGGCCTCTGCATCAGCTCCTGCCTCCAGGTTCCTGCCCTTGTTTGAGTTCCTGTCCTGACTTCTTCAGTGCCGAACAGTAATGTGGAAGCATAAACTAATCAAACCCTTTCCTCTCCAAGTTGCTTTGGTTTTATGCTTCATCACAGCAGTAGAAACTCTGACTAGGACACCTCCTGTGAGGCTGAATTGCCGTTTGGTTGTTAGCATCGTTGTCTGTCTAGTTATTAAGGCATAAACTCTCCGTCATCCTTGTTAAACCATATCCTCTGGCACTGGATTCTCCGGCTGGACTTCAGACATGCCTGTGGAGCTGGTCATCCACCGATTCATTCACATGCTCACCAAATGTTGGGGATCATCAGGGAAACTCAGTGTTTCCTCAAGCCTGGCTGTGGCTTTAGCTTTTTCTTTTTTAATTTAGATGGAAGGAAAATCACCCTAAAACAAACTGGGGCCATCCTGCCCAAAAACCTCCGTGCCTCCTCCTGTTGCTCTCAAGAACAGACCAGTATTCGCATTCAGTTCTGTGACTCCAGATGGGGTTGTGACCCACAGTTAAGCTGTGGCTTCGAGCAGACTCTGTCAGACACTTTCTGCCAAGGATACACCGTCCGTGTTTCAGGCTTTGCTGGGTGCAGCCCCTCCTGGAGTGAAGGACTCCTCTTGTTTGTACGTGTCATCCTCTGATTTGATCATTGAACCAGGAGGTCTGATGCTAGATTTATTTCAAGACCCGACAGGAAGAGGTTCCAGGGTGTCTCCGCGGGCAGGATGGTGAAGCCGGGAGAGGAAGGGTCAGGGCATCGTTAGCAGCGCGTGCCGATGTGTGGAGCAGCAGTGCACTGGCCGCTCAGTCTGCGGGCCCTGTCCTCACATAACATCCTGCTTTATCTCTGTTTTTGTTCATGGCATTGGTTATCAGAGTTGAGCAGCTTGTTGCTGCCTTTCAGAGGTTTAGTTTGAGCACTCGAAAGAAACAGGTTTAGAGAATGTCTCCCAAGGTGTGGCCGAGCCACTTGCCAGCACTGTGTGGGAGATTACATTTTCCACAAGTGTCAGGAGCGATCACATCACTGGCCCCGTGGGAGTCAGTCGGATCTCCTGGTGGGTCATTCCCCTTGAGGAAAGTGGTTGGTGCATTGGAAGAATTTACTTTGTACAAAGGGAAGCAGGTTGTTGGTGCTGCATTTCATATCCTCACATTGTCTCCTTCAGTTGTCTACTGATGGGAATTATTTCTTCTCGTTTAGGTTTGTTGAGATAGGGTCTTATTTGCCCAGGCTAGCCTTGAGCTTCTGATCCTCTTGCCTCTGCCTCTGTGGATTACAAAGGTCTACTTCCATGCCTAGCGGGTGCAAATTATTTCTCTGAAGGCTACCGGCTTGTTTTGACTACATTTCCTTTTCCCTTTTGGTGACAGTGGGATTGAATGGAGGGCTTGACATAAGCTAGTCACCTGCTCTCTACTGAACTGCAGCTCCAGCCCTGGCTAAGTTCTTTCTAGTTGACGCTGCATTGTGCCTGAACTACCTGGATAGCCAAAACCAACCGTAACAAAAGAAAACTAAAGAAAAACCAAAGGCTAGCACATCTGGATTTAGGCCACTTTGAATCCTAATTTTGGAAAGTGTCATCTAGGCATACATAATTTTAAAAGGCTCCTTCAGTTCCTGAAGGACAGTAAACCCCAAGAACCAGAGGCTGCAGCCTCCCCAGGGTCAGTGAGCTTCTCTGAGTCACCCTCAACCCCATTCCATCTCAGCTGGCTCTCTCCTAGGACTTGCCCACCTCAAGGTGTGAGGAGCTTAGCCCTGTGGTGCTCAGCAGGTGGCAGTGGGGGCAGGGGCCCGTGTCCCAGGGGTCCTGGGGATGGTGGGCTATTTGATCCTTATAGGAGCAGCTGGTGGAGAATGGCTCTTACTCGGAGTGAGGAAATGGAGCCTGGAGAGACCAGGAAACATCCGTGGACATGGTGAAGCTGACACTGGGAGCTGAGTTGGGGTACTAGCCCTAGAGCATGCATTCGATTCTGTTGTTTCTGGGACCATTCACCTAACCTGTATTACTGTTTCTATGTGATGGTCTCAGTAAATGTGTAGAACCCAAGGCTGGAGGGAGCTCGGTGGAGAGGAAATGCCAGCTATACAAAAATATATACATTTTCCTATGTAAAACAAGCATAAAATTGCTCATTAAATACATTGCTCTTAATCTGTAGGTCTTTATCGAGCATCTTATTGATCGGGAATGTGACTGAGATCCAATTGACCAGCTGTGCTAATGTCACCTCTTAAAGGCTCCTTCACCGGCCAACCAGAGTGCACAAGACTATCTACAAGGCAGGCATCCTATTTTACTTTTATGTGTTAAAGATTTGTTTTTATTATTATTTTTGTTTGTGGGTTTTGTTTTGTTTTGTTTTGTTTTTTTGAGACAGGGTTTCTCTATGTAGCTGTGGCTGTCCTGGAACTCACCTGAAGATCAGGCTGGAATCAAACTCAGAGATTCACTTGCCTCTGCCTCTAGAGTGCTGGGACTAAAGGTGTGCCCCACCCTGCATTTTTTAAAAATTATTCATACTTCTGTGCTTCTGTGAATAAGTATGTACACATGAGTGCTGGTGCCTGGGAAGCCAGGAGTGTGGGTTCCTGTGGGGCCCCTCAGTTCCTGTCCTTTTCGAGAGCATTACCGGCTCCCCACTGCTGAGCCATCTCTCCAGCCCCGTTTGTCTTGTTTTTTTTTGTTTCATTCTTTTAAAATGTATATATTAGAATTCAAGTGAGGTTTATTTATTTATTTATTTATTTATTTATTATTTTATTTATTATTCATTCATTCATTTATTCATTCATTCATTCTCACTAGTGGGTCTCTGAGCACAGCCCTGGCTATCCTGGCACTCACTCACTCACTGTGTAGATCAGACTGACCTTGAGTTCACTGGCAACTGCCTACCTTTGTGCACACCTGTCCAGCTCTTTGTTCTGTTTTAAATAATGGAAGGGAAATGATTTCCCGTTTAAGCTGATAGGCTGGGCTTCAAGACTCCAAGTGTATTTGGAGGAGATCTGTTGCTCATCTGACAGTATGGTTTTCAATTATAAGACAGACCCTGCGATCCTAATTAATAGGTGTCAGCCTGGTGGAGTATGTACAGGTGCATAGGAAAGATTGCTGCAAAATTAACTTCCTCTTCCGCTTTGATGCGGTGCTGCGAATTGAACCCAGGGCCTGTGCATTCTAGACAAGCACTCCACCACTGACCTAGATCCTCAGTCAAGAGGTGGCAATGGACCAACCACCTGTCACATTCAGGTGGTCACCCCTCCTGTATTCAGACAACAAGGAGGCGTGGTTGCTAGGTGTCGGGTGGCAGGGGATGAGTCTGCTTAACTGCCTCAAGTGACTGCGTCTTTTTTGGAGTCTTTGTGACTTAACAAGAGAACACCTGAATTGTTAGCTCTTGGAGTCTTTGTGACTTAACAAGAGAACACCTGAATTGTTAGCTCTCTTGGAGTCTTTGTGACGTAACAGGAGAACACCTGAATTGTTAGCTCTCTGGGTTCAGAGAGTAGTGTTTCCTTTTTTTCTCTCTCAGTACAGAGTTGAGTCACTTACCTATCTTGTGCTTTATCGACGATGCAAAGGCTTATTTTAGTCTTAATCTGGGCTGCTTGGATTTAGAGTTCCTGATACCTGACCGTAGGCGTGGAGCTAGATGGTGTAGTTCCAAACGTGAGCTAGGAAGCACGAGTTCTCCTCTGCGAGCTCTCACTTGATACCTGTGATTCTGGACAAGGACGGGACCACACTGGGCCTTGTCCTCTGTGAGGCGGTAGAATTAAACTCTCGTGGGACACTCTCTGTGAGACGCTTAATATCCACTATCAACCTGACTGGACCTTTAGTTACCTAGATAGGGGAGGCCTCTGTGCTTGTATCTCTAGGGGCAGGCATTCCCCGAGGTGTGGTTACCTTCCGGATGGTGTCGCCATTCGTGAGCTTGGTTGAGGTAACAGGGGGAAGGGGAACCAGTCTAGAGCTGGCATCATGGCACCCCAACGCCTACCTCATCCCTGGCTGGCCGGAAAGTGATTGGGTGCCCACCATTTGACTTCTGCTGGCCAATGTCCTGCTTCCTCAAGCTGTGTTGCACCCGACACCTGGTAGCCACGCCTCCCTGTTGTCTGAATGCAGGAGGGGCCTGGTTGTGGCGGGTGGCTTAGTCCAGCTCACACTGCACACCTCAGCCCTTATCTTTAGGCAGTCAGCCTTGCTGTTACTGCTGCTGCTGCCGCCTTGAGATTCCATACCATCTTCATTGAGATTTGATGCGCTCAGCGGCCCGAGCCCCACTTAACATGCCTTCTCTGATCCTGTAGCTCCTAATAGTTGGTGTGAGGTTTCCCGATCACTCCCAACCTTTGCTGACCATTTCTTCAGTGCACAGGCTCTGTGTCCAGGGCTCCTGCCTCTTACTGCCGCTGCTGAAAGGCTGCGGAGACGCTCACACCTCGTCTCTTGCTCAGTCGTGTGGATCTGCCAAGTCAGGGGCTGCATTTGGGGAGGCTGCCGTCTGTTTCCTTTCCTTGCATAGAGCTCACTTTTTTTTTTTTTTTTTTCGAGACAGGGTTTCTCTGTGTAGCCCTGGCTGTCCTGGAACTCACTCTGTAGACCAGGCTGGCCTCGAACTCAGAAATCTGACTGCCTCCCTCCCAAGTGCTGGGATTAAAGGCGTGCACCACCACCGCCCGGCCAGAGCCCACTCTTGGTAGGAGCTGTTTAACTTACTTTTTTCTTTTGGTTCCCCCCTTAGCTATTTATTTGTTGAGTTCCTACTTCTATTTTTAAAATCAACATAGAAAATAAGTGTCATTAGTCATATTCATCCATCCATACCTCTCCCTGACCCCCTTGTCCCTGCTTTGCCTCCGTTCCCTGCTGTCCCATTTCCATGTTACCCTCCCCAGACCTTTCCCCTTCATGTCATAGTTCTCTTTCCAGGCTTGGGCCTCTGCCCACACTCTGTCCCACATGTGCACATGTAGGACGGTGTAAAGCTGGGGTCCGCATAGTTACAGTTGGCATCATGTGTCAGCCTGACTCACCTGAAGGAGGGACTCTCAAGTGAGGAATTGCCTTCATCTGGTTGGCCAGGAGACGTGCCTGTGGGCATTTCCTCTACAGTGGTTGAGGGTGCAGGGCCCAGCTCACTGTGGGCGGCACCATCCCTAGGCAGGTGGGCCTGGGTTGTATAGGAAAGGGAGCTGAGTGACCTGTAAGTAGTGTCCCTCCAGTGTTGCCCTAGGACACTTCTGCCTTGACATCCCTCATGCTGGACTGTACCCAGTGAGCCAAATAAAACCTTTTCTCCTCCAGGTTGCTTTTGGTCATAGTGTTTAATTAAAGTAACAGAAGCAAACTAAAGTAATGTGTTTTTCTTTCTGGGTCTGGGATACCTAAATAAAATACAGTCAGGGCCATCCATCTTCCTGAAAACTTCATGATTTACTTTGTCTCTATAGCGGAATGAAATCCCACTGTCCAGGGCATCCACATTGTAGGTAGGGGCTGTGCAAGCATCTCCTAAATATTAACATAGTTACTTCTACCACCAGCCTTTGGTGTGGTGAATACTGCTGTTTTCCAGGGTGAAGCAGACTGGGAGCAACAGAGTCAGCTCAGACCCAGCATCCTCTGCTGAAGTGCATCGTGGTGTCCAGGTTTAACCACCCCCTCACCCCAGCACAATAACCCGAAGGGAAGCCTGAGTTGCAGCCGAGTGAGTGATCGAGCCACCTGTGGCACCAGCAGGGTCTGAGCTGGCTCACCTCTTTCACCTTGAGTAATAACAATGTCCATTACCCCAAAGCCCAAGGTTAATGTTTACAACTTTGGAGATGTTATTAAGACCTTTGTCCAGGGTCACAGCTAAACTGCAGCAGAACAAGACCCAAGTTCCCCAGACCCAGAGATCCTGAAGTTAATCTAATCTACTGCTTGTCTGCATGAGATGTGGGCAGACGCTGGACACTGGCTGGCCTGACAGAGGAAAAGTAGACACAAAGACTGGAAAGCTTGCTCTTGGTGAGAGATGTCTGAGGGAGGGTGGCCAGGAGTAGTGAGTGGGTTCTCCTAAAACCCGCCTGGAAAGAGCCCCTGACCATGGAGAAGATGTAGCCACTTAGCGTGGCTGTGAAGAAGTCCCTTGTCCTCAAGATCAGAGCATTTTGAAATTAAGGGAGGGGAAATCGGAGCCTCTCTCTCCGAGTTGAGCATGCCACTGCCAGTCTGTGCTGTGGTTCCATGTAGCTAGGGCTGTTGAACCCGGAGGGAAATAGGTTCCAGAGCCGTGGCTCTCAAAGAGCTTCTGGCAGCAGAAGGGTCAGTGGATGCTGAGGCTCTAAGGCCGGGCAAGGGAGTGAGCTCTGGGAGTGGCGCCCCAGTCTGTGGTCATTCTCCCGGGTGATTGCTGCAGCTGAAGGTTGAGGAGCCGCAGAAGGCAGTGCATTGAGAGCTTTGATCCAGTCCTGAAAGTTTCACAGAAGCAGAGCAGGTGTGGCGCATGCTCACAATTCCAGCACCTGAAGGCAGAAGAAGGACGATCAGGAGTTCAAGCTCTCCTGGGCTGCAGCTGATTTTTGTCTCAAAAGAAAACAATACCCAAACAAAAAACAACCACAACAAAAAAATCCCACGTGTTGTCCACGACCCACCATGGAGAGAGAGAGAGAACTACTCCCGAAGGTTGTTCCTTTACCTCCCCCCCCCACCACATAAAATTTATGTTAAAGGGATGCATGCCTAAAAAAAGAAAGCCTTCCTTCATGTGCTTCCCTGACTACCTTTCCCTCAGTCCTTCCCCTCTGCCCTCTCCTCTTAATGAAAAATGGCTACCCTTGTGGTGGCATTGGGGGCATCTTTGCACCTTGGTCCAACTGAGTCACAGCCTGCTTCGATGACCTCACAGCTATGCATTAAATAAGCACTTAGTAGAACACACACACACACACACACACACACACACACACACTTTAAAAAAAAGTCACATAATTAATGAAGATGTCCGCATTCTCCTGTCCCCTGCGCGGTACTTACTTTATACACATGCTAACAGGTGAAACTTCCAAAGGATAAGACTCTCACAACAAGAGCACACTGATACTCTCTCCCCTGTCCACTCAAGTAACAAAACCACCAGTCCCAGTGGAGACCTGGTTAGCTGACTTAGGGACCATGATGAGCCATAGCCTCACTTGTGAGCGCGCCAAGCAGACCCTCTGCTGGGTGAGTGTACCTCTGAGGATCCCTGGTCACCTGTCTTCCTGTCTTTCAGTTTCAGATCCTAGCTCCATAGAGCCTGCTTCTCCTCCCCCATAGACCTGGCTCTGTGTCTCTTGCTGCTCATTATTCTGTGGGACAGGGGACTCCCAGAATCCATTAAGTTGAATGCCTAACCCCCTAGTATTGTAGACTGTGACTGTATTTTGAGATAAAGTCTCTAAAATCGGTAATTAAGAGTGAATTATCTGATTGGGATAAACTTTTAAACTCAAGGTTGGTGTCCAGATGTCCTCTTTGTATTTGTGGACACTCCATACCGTGGACATTTATTTGGATGCTGGGAAGCAGAGTGGATCTTGTCAAGACACGGGTGTGGGTGAGGGTGGGAGGGGGATGGGAGGGGGAACCACACCTAACAGGAAGTAGAGGCCTCAAAAGAAACCAGCTCAGGTGCCACCTCATCTTGCTTTTCCAGCTCCTACAACTGGGAGGGAGTAATTTTCTCTTGGTTTGCAGCCACTTGGACTGTTGTTCACGGTTGCCAGGGCAGATGAATGGAATCATGTGCTTCCCAGAAGCCACATACATGAAGTGTCCCGTTGTCCTCAGCCGGGGCTGCTGTTCTAACGTGCCCTCTGTCCGCTGAGCTTGCCCGAGATTCTCACTCTGTCTCAGCAGCTCTCACCACAGCTTCCCTTCCCTTTCCCTTCAGAGTTAAGGAGCCGGGTTCAGCTCTAATTCCAAAATGTCGTCAGATGTGGAAACGATTCCCATAAACCCTTCAAGAACGCCGCTGTGGATTAACATGGAGCAGGAAAGCACGCTCTGTCCCGGGGACAAGCAGTCTTGATGTTCTAAGCAAATTATAGCTTTTGAACTTTGGTCACTGTTATTGTTGGTCTTGGTCCCCCGGCACCGGTGGGGTGTGTCTTTGGCAGGAGGCTGTCTCGTGTATGCTTTTTGTGTTCTTCCAGGCTATGAACCAACATGGGCTCATACTCTGAATTTTCTCTTCCACATGCAAATGCCCCAGACTGCTTTGCTTTGGGGAAAACCCCCAGGCCAGTTATTAGCAGTGAGGAAAGAAAGAGATGGCTCCATTGTTCTCTTTGGCCGCCTCCCTCCTAACTCTCTCTCCTCTGCTCCTTTAAGATTAGAACACAGTGCTTCTTTTTCCTGAGAGTGCTTGTGAAGGGGAGGTTAGTTCCTTGGATTAAGCCAGAACAAGATGTTTCTTCTTCCCTCTCTTGGGTGGATGGCTGACCACTTCTGCCGGCAGCCGCCCAGCTAGAAAGACAAGGCGTTTGAGGGGAAATCCCACAGAGCAGCCTGAGACTCACAGCTCCTTGGGAGGGATTCCGTACTTGTGAGGAGGAGCCACATTTTCTAAGAGTCCCTTCCAGGAAGGATAAGGTGCAGCCGGAAGGGATCCCACAGAGCGGCTAGCTTAGGGGCATTGGAGAGGGAATTAGTGGCCTTTGATTTCTGGGAATTGACTTTTTCTTTTTTTAAGGGTAAAACAAGGTGCCTAAGTGTCAACTAGTACTGAGCATTCTCAGGATGTGGGAGAGGTGGGCAGCCCTGAGGGTTTTTTGGTGGTCCCTTCAAACCCTGACTGGCAAACCTTAGATGACCCTGAAGCCATTTTGAGTCCTTGTGGAAGGCTGCCAGATGCAACTCATTTAGGGTCTCCAGCAAACGCTCAGAGTGCATTTCATTTCATCTCTCTCTGGTATGTAGATCCATTTCCTGGTAAGCATTTCAAGGGAAGAGAAAGCTGAATTTGAATGAAAATTTTAAGGGATCCTGATAGCCAGTGTGGTGACTGCAGTGCCCTTCCTGAGGAGTAATTTGGAGTCTTAGGCAAGAAACAGCCTGGCCCTGTGTGTCCTGCAGCTTCCCAGGAACTGGCACTGGCACTGGCAGTGGCAGTTGTCAGCCCAGACTTCCTCCCTGGGCCTTACTTCCTATATAGGCCTTCTCTGCCACAGGCATCTCCCGTCTCTGTACTTGAGGTTTTGGGTTTTTTTTTTTTTGTTTGTTTTTGTTTTTGTTTTTCCTTCCTTCATGCCCAGTGAGGCTGTCTGGGCTTTAGATCGTGGGCCACCTTTTCTGTGACGTCAGAGGCTTCTTCCCCCTCATCTAGCCTTAGCCATTCTGACCCCTCGGGGAGTGGCTTCCCAGATCTGCAAGGGATGCGGACTTTGCAGGCAGCCTTCCTAAGAGAAGGGGCTGGTTATCGATTTGCCATGGGCAGCTGCTCTCTCTCCAGCTGAGGACACTGGGCACTGAGGGTGAGGTGCCCAAAGCAGAAGCCTGAACAAAAGGAACGGGCGAGGGTGTCCAGTTCCCAGCAGCAGCAGCAGCTTGAAATCCAAGGCTAGGAGAGAGACGCACTTCTGAGTGGGCTTCATGCACATACAGTCCGGGAACAGCTTCCTGTGGGGCGTGGTGGTTTACTGTGTGCAAGATGTGCTTTCCTGCCCCAGGTCTCCGCAAAGTGCAGTTCCTGATGCATTCATATCACACTGCACAAACAGCCTGCAGTTCAGGCCAAACAATTCCTAAGAGATCTGGTGTCGGTTTTGATGGTAGGGGGAAGGGTCAGTGCTTTCTGTACCGGAGTTTCCTGTGGGTCTGTGTTCTTATGTGATGCTCATGCTGTGTGTGTGTGTGTGTGTGTATGTGTGTGTGTGTGTGAGGGATTATACTTATGGACTTCCGAATGCTGGAAGAGTACCCTACCATGAGCCACACCCCAACCTTTACTCATCCTTTTTTTTTTTTCTTTTTTTTCTGAGACAGGGTTTCTCTGTGTATCCCTGGCTGTCCTGGAACTCACTCTGTAGACCAGGCTGGCCTTAAACTCAGAAATCCGCCTGCCTCTGCCTCTGCCTCTGCCTCTGCCTCTGCCTCTGCCTCTGCCTCTGCCTCTGCCTCTGCCTCCCAAATGCGTGCACCACCACTGCCCAGCTTACTCATCCTTTTAAAAGGAAGTGGTCACTGTGACGGCTTCTCTCCCCTTGCTCCTTCCCCACAAAGAAGGAAGGCAACTCTACCCTGATTGACTATGAAATCCCAGGACCGTGGGACGTATGGTTATCTGAGATGAGAGCTCACCTCCCCCCCCCCCCCCCTTTTGTCCCTCCCTCTTCTCTAGGTCTTCTAGGCTGGCCATGAGCTTGATATATAGCTGAGCCCGGCTTTGACCTGATCTTTTTGCCTTCACCTCCTAACTGCTGTGGTTAAAGGTATGGACCAGCACACCCAGCTTTCACTTACTCTATTAAAAATCCTTCTTTTACTCCTGCCAGGTGACCCAGGTGTACTTGGGAGTGTCCTTGTCAAAATCCTCTCCTTGCCCTTTGACCCACTGACCTGTGGACAGGATAGTGTAGATGTCTGAGATGCTTTACCAGGAGTAACAGGAAGTGGCAACTTGGTGCTTTTTGAGCAGGTACCCTTAAAAATGAACCATAACCATTGCTTTTTTATGTAGGATAATGGCTGACTATTTATGGTAGACATCTGAATCGGTCAGTCGTGAGGGTCAGCGGAACATGGGGTGGGGGTGGGGTTGTTGACAGGTACCTAAGACGTCCATCCATGTGTGGTTCAGTCCTGGAGGCCACACCTGTCTCCTGGAGATGGGGGGGTGGGGTTAGAGTGCAGCCAGTGGTTAGAAGTAAGAGCTGGCTTTAGAGACCTGAGAGGCAGGGCAAGTACAATGCGCAGCCAAACTCAGGGGAACTGTCAAGTATCCAGGTTTCAAAGACACCCTGAGAGGCCGGGAGGCCTCTGGGATCGCAGGTCTCTGTGTTCTTAGTTAGCTGAACCACTTGGCTGTTCTGTTGGTGTGACATGTCTGGTGCCAACTCTTGACTGTGTTCTTCGGTGGGCTTTATGAGACAGTGGACCTGGGAGGCTCCTGGAGCCTTGGGGCCTGCGCAGGAGGCAGAGTCAGGCAGTGGATTCTGACGTTAGGAGTAAGTTTGGGATCAAAAGGGAGGAGACCACACTTCAGTGCAAGTGTCCAGACAAGGCTAGCTGTCCTCTGGATCAGGTGCGTGATCAGGAGCGTGATCAGGAGCGTGTTCTCTGGATCAGGAGCGCGTTCTCCGGAGGGCAAACCCATACAGACAAGAGGAGCAGTTAGGTTTTATTGGAATGCAGGTTGCGACTGTCATTTCCCCTTTGACTGGGGACTAACCTCACAGTTGGGTCGTCTGAAAAAACTGCTCGCAGATCATGAAGGAAGGGAAAAGGAGTGGGCACTGCTCCAAAGAGAAAAGGGTACTAGCAATGAGCCTTTGTGCAAATAAGAGCTTTAGTGTGTGTGTGTGTGTGTGTGTGTCTCATGTGTTTAAAATATTCGCATAAAAGTTTCATCAGGCAGGAGAGATAAAATGACTTGAATCTTGTGTCCTAAACACAAGTTTTATAGCATTTAACAGAAGAGACTTTTACTTGGCATTGTCTTCCATTCGGTGTATGGGAACCCCGTGTCTGAGAGGTTGGGGATTCAGGGTGAGTTTGCTCTAGTTGAACAGTCCTTCCTTCTCGGTCACGCTCTCATTTGAGCTAGGGTCTTGTTTTGTTGTTGTTGCCTTTAAATGTGTATAGGTATTTTGTCTACATGTGTGTCTGTGCAGCACATGCATATAGTGTATATGTGCATTACCTGTAGAAGCCAGAAGGGGACATCAGAGCCCCTGGAACTGGAGGTGTGACCCCGGATGAGTTGCCATGTGTATGCTGAGAATCACAGCTGAGCCGTCTCTCTACCCACCATGAAGTAGTATTTTGTTAGTTAATAATTTTATCTATTTACATTCCCGACATTGCCCCGTTCCCAGTACCTCTTTCCATAGCTCTTCATCCCATCCCCCACCCCTTTGTCTCTGAGAGGGGTGTCCCCCATCCTGGGGCCTTAAGTGTCTCCAGGATTAGGTACACCTTCTCCCACTGAGGTCATATGTGCAGGGTGTGGGGTCGGGGAAGGAGGGTGCCTCAGGCCAGCCCATGTCTGCCCTGGTTGGTAGCTTATCACCGGGGAGCTCCCAGGGGTCTGGGTTAGTTGAGACTGTTGCCGTCCCCTTGAGCTCCTTCAATCCTCCCCCAAGTCTTTCGTAGGAGTCCCTGATCTCAGTCCAGTGGTTGCTGTGAGTATCTGCATCTGTCTCAGTCAGCTGCTGGTCGAGCCCTGGTATAGTATCTTCATCTCTCAGGTGACTGTTCATCCTGTAGCATGGATGAGAGACGAGGAAGCTCCACTCTCGCCCTTCCTTGGGACAGCTTCATGTTCCCTAACCCAACACAGTCAGCACAGTGGATTGATTGGTAAAGGACTTCCTGAGAAGGCAGTGGGCCACAGGGCTTCTGCTGTCTTTGATTGGAACACACTGGCCCCCAGCTTATCATGCAGGGAGCCTCGTCTCTTGCTGTCTAAACTATCTGGCTCCCGCCTTGTGGCTCCCTGTTGGTTTACCGAGTGGCTGTTAACTGTGCTTTAGAACCTGTCTTTCTACCTTAAGTATCCTAGAATGTAAGGTGCATGGGGACCATAATCTGTGGCCTAGAACCCCTGGAAGGAGCCTTTTGCTTAGGAAATGCTTAAGATGTCAGTGCCAATGGATTGTTAGGATTCCAGCTTCCTGGAGACCCGCCTTCAGATCCCTGGAGAAGAAATGAGATGCAAGGCTACTTGTTATCACGCGTGGCGTGCGTGCTGTGGGGCAGGGCAGTTGAGGGCCCTATCCTGGGGGTCAGGAAAACGTGCCCAAATGACTTTGGCCAACTTGAAGGGACACAGCAAGGGTGGTACTGTCTCTTCTGGGTTAGGGAGGGGGTGTCTTCCACAGTTCTTGTCCGAACTGTGGGGGCCGGGGGCTGCATCTGTGGTGTCCTCCTCTTTCCAGTAAGGCACAGGCACGTTGGACCAGAAGCCTGGCTAGAGTTCCCTCTGGATTAGCTTGGCGATGGCATTCAGAAAGCCAGGTTGGTGGTGGGATGGTGGGGACTAGGCAAGCCGGCCTGCGGATGACAGCCGAAGCATGAGTTCTTCACTCCATTGCTCCTGTCTGACAGGCCATAAGTGAGTCAAGGTCTCCTTCACTCACTCCATTGCGTCTGTCTGACCGACCCTGCTTGTGTCCTTTTTCGTTGCTTTAGCTTTTCCAACTCTGTGAGCAGTTGTGGTTCCACGGAATATTTTACAGTGAAATTGGAGAAGGCATCATTATTGTTGTGGTGGTTGTTATTATTTTAGTGAAAGCCATTTCAGAAAAATGCCCTGAAATTCATTGTAGAGTTTTTCTCTTCTCTTTATTTCCTACCACATAAACCCTTTAGTAGACTGCCGAGGGACACTTGTCAAAGGAATTTTTTGTTCTCTGAATCTGCAGCTATTCGGTCTGAGGGTTGGTATGTTTGCAGCTTACCCGACGCTTCAAAGCATGAACTGGCTAAGCTGGAATTTTCCTCGGTTCTGCCTCGCTGACACGGGGCTGCCCACCTAGAAAAGACTGTGGGTTGTAACCCTCTCTTCCCTCTAACATTGGATAATAGAATGCTAGGCTGTAAGTGGATTCTCAAGGTGTCCTACAGTACGGCGTCCAGAGCCTGTACTTTGCAGTACAGTTGTTTCTGGTTGTCAGAGCGTTGATAACAAAGCTCATTCCAGGTCCGGAGTCCTAGCCACAAGTTTTCCACGGTGCCTAGGCCAGAGAGTACTTGGTTATAGGAAAGTGCAGGTAAAATTTTAGCGTGGAGAGTGGGTGTCGTGTTCTGAGCTGGCCTGAGGTCGGTGGGGTTGAGTCAGGGCCTTCAGTTTTGTGGTAGAGCAGGTGAGGGCCTTGCCGACTCTGCTTCCTGCTTCCAGAGCTTAAGCAAGCTCAGCTGTGCCGTATAGAGAATTACCAGAATCCAAATTCAGATTGGCGGTTATCTGTCTAGCCATTTGTCTTTTCTCCTAAGAGTGCAGGGTGGTATTGTAAAAATTAAATGAAAGCTTAGGCGCAACTACATTAACAGCAGTTTTTCATACTTATAGTTAATCCATAGAATACAGAACTAAGTACCTTTCTTTTCTAGACTTTATGCCATTTTCATAAAACTAATTCTGAATTATAGGGTGGCCTAGGCTGGGGGCCAAAGTCTCTGAGTCAAAAATGCTCTTGTGGGGCCTGAAAACATTAAAATCTGAAAGGGAGTCTGGCGGAATGCAGAGGGGTGTGCATGTCGTGCACAAACAAGGCTCTGAGCTTGAGTCTCCAGCACTGCATGAAGAACAAGTTCCTGTCCCGTGCTCCTTTATGTGACGGACACTTGAGCCAACCAGCTTAGTTACTTCCCAGTTGCTGTGACAAGACATGGCAAACAAAGCAAATGACCAAAGCGACTTGCAGGGGAGAGAGTTAATTTGAAGTGCCTGCCTTCAGAGGGTTAGTGACTCTGCCGCCATTCCAGTGGGGAGCATGGTGGCAGGCAGACAAGCACCGTGGCTGTAGCAGAGAGCTTGATCCACAAGTCTGAGGCAGAGAGAACTAACTGGGACCAGCATGGGCTTTTGAAACCTCAAAGCCCATTCCTGGGGACATACATCCTCCAACAAGGTGAAGCCTTCTTAACCCTTCTTTAGTAGATTCGACAACTGGAGACCAGTTATTCAAAAGTAGGAGACGATAGGGGGCATTCTCATATGACTCTATCAGAGGAGAACAGGGAGAGATCGGAAGGTAAAGTCAGCTCTCATGGGTTTAGAGGCACAGTGCAGAGCCACCTGGGCGACACCAGTGTGATCGGGAGACAGAAAGGGAGGGTCGTAGATTATGCCTGTGGTTGGATTTCTAGGGGCAGGACAGAAAGGGAAACCGAGCAGGTTGGGATTGGCAGTTGTATTGTTCTTGTAAGCCATCGGGAGAGACCCCTGTTTGCCTAGCGTCTAGCTCTGGGATGCTGCCTCGGGGGGGTGGACAGGCCATGTTGAATCAGGACAGGGGTCTGATTCTGCACCTCTTGGCTTTGTAGCGATCAAAGGCACGTTCTTGTTGGATCTTTATTGTCTCCAAGAGCTGGCTAGCTCCATTATGGTCAGCCTCTCCCTGGCTGGAAAAGGATTTAAGATACTAGAACATCATCATGTGTAGAAAAGAAAAATGATAAATGGAATGTTCCTACTGCATAATGATTGGCAGGACAGCCCTATGGCCCGGGCAGAGGAGAAAGTTGCTTGGGCAAAAATGTGGAGCAGGCATCTTGGGATTCAGCTGGAACCAGGAGGAAGGTGTGGGGAGTCCACGGTGCTTAGTTAGGTCTCACCACTAACTCTCTCATACAGTTGAAGAAAGTTCACCAAAAGGCTACCTTGAGGTCTTTGCTGCCCTTCATTTCTGCAGGGCTTTGATGGCACAGCCATGAGGCTGCCCACGGGCCTAAACTCATAACCGGATGGAAGCAGGGGCTAGGGATGTTACCTGGAGCCCTGCCCTGACCCAAGGTAAGCTCACTGTGCTGCCATTGTAGGAAGCCTTCGACGTCAAACCAGACAGAGATATCACAGAAGGGAAAGGCCCAGTTTTAGTGTATGGACTGCGGGTTTAGAGACTTTGCTGAAGGTTTGGCTTCCTTTAGAGACTGAAGAGATTCCAAGTAACTAGGTCCGTTGCTTTGCATAAGACACTTTATGAGTGTGGAGAAATATCAGTTGCCATAGAAAAATACTTTATGTGCTTTTATAACCAAATGTCTTTTTTACCCCTGTGTTTCTTGAAGACATTAACTTAGTAGGATTTCAAGGGGTGTGTATGTGTGTGTGTGTGTGTGTGTGTGTGTGTGTGTATGTGTGTGTGTGTGAGTATGTGTGTGTGTGTGTATGTGTGTGTGTGTATGTGTGTGTGTATGTGTGTGTATGTGTGTGTGTGAGAGAGAGAGAGAGAGGAAGAGAGAGGGAGGGAGAGGGAGGGAGGGAGAGAGGGAGGAGGAGTAGAGCTTATGGTTTTAAGTAGCAAGAATTTAGGTCGGCTAGGCACATCCTTTCTTTTCTGCTAGAAGTTTTGGAAAACAAAGCTGTCCAGAATGATTAGTCCCCTTGTGGAGTTTGTACCTCATGAAAAGCAGAGAGGACTGGGTTAGATTTTGTGTTGACTCTGAAACTTGTGGTCACTTAAACAGAGAATGTCCGGAAAGTTGAGGTACAAACTCCACTAGTTCCCTAATCCTGCTGGACAGCTTTGTTTTTTTTTTTTTGGGGGGGGGGGGAAAGGGGGGGGGGTGAAACAGGTTTTTTTTTTTGTTGTTTGTTTGTTTGTTTGTTTGTTTTGTTTTTTGTTTTTGTAGCTCTGGTTGACCTGGAACTTGATTTGTAGAAGAGGCAGGCCTCAAACTCACAGGGATCCTTCTGCCTCTGCCTCCTGAGGGGTGGGATTAAAAGTGTGTGCCACAGAGCCTGGCTAGTGAGACTTGTCCTTAAGCCACCAAAGCAGAATAGATTACATTGCGTGGGAAAGTTGTCAATATATTTGATGTTTGAATAATTAATGATTGCAAATGCATTATACCCAAAGTGGGCCTGAGACCTTTCCCACAAGGAGTTACCTCATATACTTGAGACATGCTTGCATATATTTGTTAATTTAGGCGTTGTACTGGCTGGTTTTGTGTGTCAACTTGACACAGGCTGGAGTTATCATAGAGAAGTGAGCTTCAGTTGGGAAAGTGCCTCCATGAGGTCCAGCTGTGGGGCATTTTCTCAATTAGTGATCAAGGGGGTAGGGCCCCTTGTAGGTGGTGCCATCCCTGGGCTGGAAGTCTTGGGTTCTATAAGAGAGCAGGCTGAGCAAGCCAGGAGAAGCAAGCCAGTTAGGAACATCCCTCCATGGCCTCTGCATCAGCTCCTGCTTCCTGACCTGCTTGAGTTCCAGTCCTGACTTCCTTTGGTGATCAACAACAATGTGGAAGTAAGCTAAATAAACCCTTTCCTCCCCAACTTGCTTCTTGGTCATGATATTTGTGCAGGAATAGAAACCCTGACTAAGACAAATTGGTACCAGGAGTGGGGTATTCTTGTAACAACCTGACCATGTTTTGGGAAGGACTGTGGAAGGACTTTGGAAGTTTGAGCGGGAAGAGCCACTGGTTGTTAAGAACTCTGTGGGATGTTCTGTAGGAGCTTGGAAGATCATGTTTTGAACAGTGCAGAGATGGAGGCCTGGCTTGTGAAATTTCAGAGGGAAGATTAAAGACTTTTATTAGGGCCATATTGTTTTGATTGTGAAGATTCTGTGATTTTGGTTAGCTGGAGCTGAAGTATCAGCTGTGATTAACAAGATATCAGAACTACTAAAGTGAAAAGTTTGCATTACTGGGACTATTGATGCTGGTTAGCTGGAGCTAAGAAATTAGTGATGATTAAGAAGAGACCAGCATCACTGAGGTGACATCTTCTGGGGAGTGTTTTTCTGAGAGCACAAAGAGGTTGTGTTCCAGAGATAGCCAAGGTTGTACCTTGTGCTGCAGCAGGACTTGGTAATGTATAAGAGTCACCCTGGTGGTACTGGTTTTGAAGGCATGAAGGGATCATGAAGAGCAGCTGAGGCTCGGCATAGTGAGAGGCCATGGAAGGCCATTGGTGAAGGGGTAGCCTCAGTTTGCAATTGATGGCCCAGGACTGAAGGGGTCATGCAGAGGAATTGAGGCTTGGCACCATGAAGACAGTCTATGAGAGGCTATTGGTGAAGCCTAGTTACAGTGAAAGACAGCAGTGTTTTAGAGATGCCAGTACTATGCAATGACCACCAAGGACAGCAGCAGCAGTGGAATACAGGCATCTGGAGCCTAGAAGACAAGATGTGTGCTACAAAGGGCAGAGCTGGAGAAGTGACCAAAGCCCTTGGTGGAGCCCAGAAGATCGTGAGTTGGATCCCAGACATTGGTTTTGCTTTTGATTGTGACTGTGCCCTGATATTTTTCCCTCTTGAAGGAAGAACGTATTTTAGTGGAGCCCACAGTTAAGAGACTTTGAATTTTAAAAGATATTGGACACTTTAAATAGATTGAACTTTTAATATGTAAAGACTGTGGGTCTTTAGATCTTGGGGATGAATAAGAAAGTAAGGGTTGAGGCTTAATAGTGATGTGTTTGTGTGTCAAGTTGACAAGGGGTCAATTGTACTGGCTGGTTTTGTGTGTCAACTTGACACAGGCTGGAGTTATCACAGAGAAGTGAGCTTCAGTTGGGGAAGTGCCTCCATGAGGGGAGTGCCAGCTGTGGGGTATTTTCTCAATTAGTGATCAAGGGGGTGGGGCCCCTTGTAGGTGGTGCCATCCCTGGGCTGGAAGTCTTGGGTTCTATAAGAGAGCAGGCTGAGCAAGCCAGGGGAAGCAAACCAGTAAGGAACATCCCTCCATGACCTCTGCATCAGCTCCTGCTTCCTGACCTGCTTGAGTTCCAGTCCTGACTTCCTCTGGTGATCAACAGCCATGTGGAAGTAAGCTAAATAAACCCTTTCCTCCCCAACTTGCTTCTTGGTCATGATGTTTGTGCAGGAATAGAAACCCTGACTAAGACAGGCGTTTAATGGATGCAATTGGTAGTCAGAGGCATACAAGCAGTGTTCTTGGGTGAGAGGAACCCCTGGATGGAGGTCAGCCTGGTTTTCGAGCTGTCAGTGAATCGAAGACCTTGAAAAATTCTGCTCCCTTCTTCCAGTTCCGTGTGTCATGTTGTCCCACGGTGTGCTCTGCTTCTGTTTGGACCAAAGCCTGCTATACAGGTAGGGACAGACAGCTGAGTGAACCAGATGGTTCCAGTTCAAAGCAGAGCTTCTCAAGGTATGTATGAGCATTACTACAAGTCATTATCCGCTTACTGATAAATTTGGGTAATAATAATAAACACAGACTGCTCATCTTCTGAGGGTTAAAGTGATGCAGATAGTTTTGAGGATTTGTAGATTAGTAATCTCTTAAACTGAAGAATGAGCAACCTTCATATAGTGGGAGTGGGAGTGGGAGTGGGTGTGTGTGTGTGTGGGGCTCTATGAGCCAACTGCCAACACCGCATCTGCTCTCCTGTGTCCCCGATTCCCAGGCCAGCGTCTCAGTGCTGTGGCTGTGGTGACCTTTGGGGATCTGTTTACAGCCGGGTGTGTGACTCAGGGTGGCGGATACTGTTTTAGATACCACTCAGCCAGTCCCTATCTGATTGCACATTACATCTGTCCATAGCTGTCTCCAGATTCATTTGCTTGCTGCTCTTTAAGCACAGACCCAAATTAAACTCAGTATAGGTCAAGAGGAGGCAACAGACCCAGAGGAACGTAGGTGGGAGGTAGCTCTGCCTTGAGTCTTACTGCTTCAAATGTGGTTCAGAGACCCAGAGAATGGCTGCTCCCTGCATCCTGGGAGAGGTGTAGAGTCTTCAGCTCTATCAACAGTGCCCTGACCCACAGTCATCAATGAGATCTGGTGGGCCGGGGGGATCGAAGTGCTGGGGATAGGGACAGATCCCAGACCCACTGCCATTGTTGTTTGTCTAGATAAAGCTGGGCTATGCCTTATTCTGAGGATGGGAAGAGGGAGGGGTGGAAGTGTGCTTATGATGGACATTTCTAAGTCCTCTTGGCCTTGAGATCTCCCCTATCTACAAGGGTGCTCAGAGGAGGTTGGTTGTTGAGTCCAGAAACAAGGGGATGGAAGAGCCAGCTTTGGGTGTTGAGCTGGGCTCAGTAGAGGCTGTGGCTCGCCTTCTTGTCTACCTCAGATCACAATGCTAACTGAAAGATGTATAGCCACTGTGGATGAGTGATGTACAGTCATTAGGTTTGTTACCACAAATGACACCAGCATTAGCACTTGGGTTACTGGCCTCATAGACAGCTCAAGGCGTATTGCATGCCTAAGGTGAAGACTGTACAAATGTGGGTGTTCTCCTAATCTTCCCTTCTCCTTCATGTTTTCTTCTGGCTGTGGAAATGACAAGTATGTATGCAGTAGAGCAGACAGAAGAGTTTAGCTGAGTCCCAAGCGGCCGCCTCTGAACGTCAACCACGATCGGCTCCCAGCCAGTCTTATCTGCTCTCTATCGTACTCTCTTCCCCACTCGGAGACTCGTACACTTGTGTGCACTTGCTTGCAAGCGTGGTGACTGAAAAGTAGTGTTTCGTTGCTTTTAACTTGTAAAGGAATGCTAGAACCCTGATTTGTTAAAGTTGTGCATTTGCTGTAATCTCCACGAGTTCTAGGGGATGGTTAATTATGACCATATAGGCACTTTTTTTTTTTTTTTTTCGTGACAGGGTTTCTCTGTGTAGCCCTGGCTGTCCTGGAACTCACTCTGTAGACCAGGCTGGCCTCGAACTCAGAAATCCGCCTGCCTCAGCCTCCCAAATGCTGGGATTAAAGGCGTGCGCCACCACCGCCCAGCCTTTTTTTTTTTTTTTTTGGCACTGTTAAATGAACCATGAACACCACACTGTCTGTCTTGTCACTCTCTGTGTGTCTGTATGAGTTTATGGGCACACATCTGTGTGTGAGTGCATGTGCAGGCCAGATGTTGATGTTAGGTGTCTTCTTCAATTCCTCTCCACCTTAATTTTTGAGATAGTGTCTCTCATTGAACCTGGAACCAACAACAAATTCCGCTGGACAGCAGTCCAGCAATCCTTAGGGTTTCTTCTGTCTCTGTCTCTTAGCGCTGGGATTATAGGCACACGCTGCGTATGATGTGTGTGTGTGTGTGTGTGTGTGTGTGTGTGTGTGTGTGGTCAGAGGACAACTTGGAAGAGTTGTGCCTCCCTCCACCATGTGGGTCTGAGGGATTAAATCAGGTTGTCAGGCTTTCTGGCAGATGTCTTTGCTTGCCGAGCCATCTTGCTGGTGCAGGTTGGACCATCTTTGACTAACCAGCCACCTTAGTTCGGCTTTCTCACCTGTACAACCTGCCGTTCTCTGCATCTTGATCTCAGACCCACAGACTAGAAGCCCAGCTGCAGGGATCTGGCTTTACAGCTCACGGACTGCACAGATGTTTTCTGGTAGCTTAACATCCAAGGTCCCTGTCTGAATGTTAGAAAGTATGGCCACAAAGTAGGAGGAGGAAGATTTCAAACTGGTGCTGGCAGCGGAAGTGCCGAGGGGGACAGTGATGGCTGGTGGGGGCACCTGCAGTCTCCTGTTTGACTGAGATGCATAGAGTGAAGCCATGAGGGGAAGAAGCCGTCAGAGACGAGCTGACAGCTTGACTGTCAGAAGCTGAGGCCGTCGATGGGAAGTCTACAGTTCTCAGGGTTGATCAGAACTTTACATGGTCCTCCTGCTCAGAGGGCTTCGAGCCCGTCTTCCTTTCAGAACGTCTTTGTAAGATTGGGGTCCCAAAGATACTCACTTCTGACCCACTGAATCTAAACTGAAGGCCTCCTAGGACCTGTTTGGGTTCAATAATGAAGCCTCACAGGACTCAGGAAAGTGCTGTCCACAGAACTATGAATTTTCCACAGCACGTGCATATCGGTTGAAATCAGTCAAAGGTTGGGTCCTAGAGGGCAGGATCTGGCAGGATCCCAAATGCACAGCTTTCTTGTCCTATCCCATGCGTTGGGATTTGCCACTTTTGGGACATGATAATTGCTGGCACACTGTCTTATAATGATACCCAGAGTGTTGCCAGCCGAGAAAGCTCACAAAAGCCTCACCGCTAGGGCTTTTGTTCTGCAGGTGGGATCGATGTGCCTGTGGGTCATGGGATCCGTCTCCGTCTTTGTACCCTTTAAGCCCCAAAGGTTAGGCAGAAAGCCCATGCCTGTCAATACATGATTCATCCCTCTGGGGCAGCTTCCATCTGTGGTCACTGTAGTATGAACTTTCCAGGGGACCTGATGTGAGTCACCTTGTTAGCATAAACCATCAGACCCCGTGACCTGGGAAATTCCCAAGACTTAGAAAAACTAGGGTCCAGCCAAAGTCATCATTGCATGAGTCCCCCCCCCCCCCCCCCCCCCCCTTGCACCCCCCCCCCCGGCCGACCCCCCCCCCCCCCCCCCCCCCCCCCCCCCATCCCTCTCCACTGACTTGGAGAACATTCTAGAGTCAGGTTAAAAAAGCTAGGGTCACAGCCCTGAACAGCCACAGAGTTCAGGAGGCAAATGCTGGCTCAGAGCCCCTGCCCAAAGGGCTGATGCTCCATATCCTGGTGGAAGAAGGCCCTCTGGCTATATACCAACAGGACTTGGAGCTCAGTCCCCTACCGTCTTTATGAGAACCTGCAGCGTATCACACACGAGCTGTGTGGCCCTGGACAAACTGTCTTCTGTGTGCCGCTCTCCCACTTCATGGAGATATAAACAATGATGTTCAATCGAGTTTCCTGTGGCTGTCATATGAAGTGACTGCACACATGATGGTTTAAGACCACAGATTCTACACACTTCTGGAGACCAGGAGTCTACGATCGCGGCATAGGCAGGCCTTGCTCCCTCTGGAGACCCCATGGGGGAATTCTCCAACCAAGTACTTGCAGCTTCTGGCATTGGCGATTATTGGCTTATGGCTGCGCCCTTCAGCCTCTTCAGACAGACATATCGTAGCAGTCAGTTGAGCTACGTGGCTTTGGCTCCCGGCGGATTGCACGCACATAGCCGCCCAGGAGCTATCTGGGTTTTTCCAGTGGAAGACATACATACATGCCGGTTAATTTTAAAATGCCTTGGCTACCTCAAAGACTGGGCACTCCTAAACCTTCCCCTGCTACTCCAAGCCCAGTCGGGGAGGTAGCCAGTGGCACTTTATACTTATATGGCTCATTGGCTTTATCTCTTGTAGCTCTTACCTCCATCCATATCCCACCACTTCCTGGGGATCTCTCCTTTTCCTCCCCCCTGCATCCTAGCCCTCTCAACCCTAAGAGTCCCACCTCGTCTCCCTCTGCCCATCAAAAACCAATTGGAGACAAGGACTTTTAGTGTTTGGACACACAGATTCCTGGTTAAATGCAAATATTAGACCCAATCTCCAACAGGCAGCTGAGCCCCTCCCCCCTTCCATGATGGCATTTTCACCGTGCCTGGTATTTATGAACTTGACCTTTGTTCCCCACGAATCCAGTAATGAAGGGGCTTGCTGGAGAGCCAAGTCAGAGGTTGAGGGTCCTGAAGGAGCTGGAACTGAAGCAGCCATTCAAAGGCTCCTGTACATGGCTGATGGGCATGTGAAACCACTGCTTGGAGGATAGAATATCTAACTTTTTCTTGAAAAGGGGAATACACTCTTATGTGATGCAGTAGGCACTGTGGTATTTTACCTGAATGAGTTTAAGACCCTGCTTATAGGCATTTTATAGTAGTTTTATTCATGATGGCCTAACTTGGAAGCAACCAGGATGCTCAGCTGGCAAATGGATCTACAACTGTTAGATTCAGAGTAGGAGCCGGTGACGAGGAGACACTCCAGACTGAAGACCCAGAGCTACATATTTTGAAAACTTGCTGTTAACAGAGCAAAGTTAGTTGGAAAGAGGAGATCCTACAAGAGCTGACTCTGGGACACTCTAGGTACAGTCAAACGAAGATGTGTGCTTGCCCAGGGTAGGGAGGAAAGGGATGAAAAGTCCACACACAGACTTAGGGGTTATGGAAATAATCCTGTGACTCTACCGTGGTGGATACACATCATTGCGAGGTTGTCCGAGCTTAGAGAGTGTACAGCCGTCCGAAGTCAGCTGTGGAGGCTTCGAGACACACACATGTCCACACCGGCCACTCATGGAAGGAGGCCACCATGCTCTGGGGGGTGGTGAGTTTTAAGAGTGAGCAAGGCTGTGTCTGCACGGGGGTTAGGGACACGCGGGCGTGTTCTAGATTTTGCTCGGCTCTGCTGTGAACCCCAAAGCACTCTAAAACCTAAAGTGTCACTAAAATTTTAACAAAAGAAGAAGAAAAAAAGGGTGGGAGCCTACTGGGTGGGGATGAAGCCAGGCATATCGAGGCATGTTATTGGCACAAGCTGGCGACCAGATTGGCTGTGAGGTGGGGATCTTGCTGTGACTAGAAAAGCCGGTTGGGGCCACTGCAAATACACATCACTTCAGTTAACCTGAATGCGTGCATGTTTATTTCCCATGGAGTGATACACATGAGGGAACATCAAGCCTGCAGTAGGGATCCTTTTAATTAGATGTGAATGACGTGTTTGCATACTCGCGATCCACTCTTCCAGCCCACATAAAGCATGCTCTTCTCTGATGCTTTCTTGGCACACAAACCCGTGAGGGACATCAGATGTTCACCTCCCTCATTTCTCCTCTTCCCCCTCCCCTTCCCCCTCCCCTCTCCCTTCTTCCCTCTCCGTCCCTCAGGGCTCTTTGAGCTTGGGAGCAGGAGCCAAGTCACACCTTATGGGGGATCAGGGTTGATCGGTTGGAAGAAAGTGTTTGATTCAAACAGGCAGTGCTAGCCAGCTTCTCAGACAGGCCAGAGAGCATGCTTGGCAGGCAGCTCAGAAAGGATCTAGGTGCCAATTTAGTCTTGCACTGCGTTGAAGGTGGCCTCAGGGGAGCTAATAAGAGTGGGCGCCCCTGCGTCTTAGGAGATCCTCTGTTTGGTAGTTTGAGGGGCCTGGCTCTCCTTCCCATCCCAGTTATGGCTCCTGCTGTCAGAACGGGATTGTAAATGTGGTTCTTAATTTGACTTGATGAAGTGCTTTTTCGAAGGAGAGGGAGACATTTGTCTCTTCACAGTGCTGTTCTTGAAGTTGGTTATTTGGGGTGAGGTGACGGTGAGGTAGGGAAGGCCAAGAAGCTGTGAATGGCATGGATTCACTCTTGGGAGGGAAGGGAAGCTAGGAGACCCGGATGAACCTGTCAGCCTGAGCCCCTGGGGAGGACATGTCTTTACCCTGTTCTTTCTTGGCCTCCTTGAAGTGAGCATTTTTGGATACCACACACTCCTACCATGACATACCGTCTCACAACAGGCCAAAATCCATGGAGTCAACATCCATGTACAAACGCATCTGTGTAGCATGTAGCATGTAGCATTTAGTATGTGAGGATCCATGGGAAGCAGGATGTGGAGGATGCGGGGTCTAGGACATCAGGTAGGAGGGAAATGGAGCCTGCTTATTTTAATACACATGAGGCAGGAGGCCTTGTGGGAATGGGATGACTTTGAGCTTTGCTTCCTTTGCTTGAGACAGGTAGGCCTAGGCTGGACTTGAACTAGCTATATCTAAGATGACCTTGAGTTCCTGCTACCTCCCACACGCTGGGATTACAGGCATGGCCCACCACAGCCCTTAGCAGTTGTGTCTTGAAAATGTTTTGGGAAAGATGGCAGCTTGGTAGATGACTCATATATGTGTTTAATGTGGTTTGGGCATGCACCCAGAGTCCCCAGAGGCCAGGTGCTGACCCACCCCAAGATCACCCAGTCACGCTTGTACCCATCACACACTGGTGATCACACTGACACCTGTGCCGAGGGAGTGCTGGACTGCTGGGCAGGGAGAGCAAGTCGAGCTGGAGGCAGTCCCGAGTGCTAGGCTCTCCAAGCCAGGCCACTGAGCCAGGCTACCGGGAACTTTGCGATGAGGGAACCCCTGGGGAATTGGAGGATTTTATTTGGTTCTCCTGTTGCTTACTGGATGGGCATGAGGTCAGAGCCACCCACTGGCATGCCAGAGGCGAAGCTGATGTTGGCGGTTTGCCCTATCTCTTCCCTGGCAACATTTAGTCACTGACCAACTAGGAAGCAAAGTTCTGCCTGTCAGTTCCTCATTTCACCTCAGTGCTGTTTCCAGGCTCTTTTGGCCATGGGAAACCTCCATTGTTCAGATTCATTTATTATTCATGTCTGTCACTCATGACCGACAGTTCTGTCCTGTACCACCAACTGATAATGGGTTTTGAGTGGAAATAAATCAAAACTGAGGATTTGCAGAGACATGTTCATTCATGTATCGGGCAAATCTGTGTGCCCACCATGTTCTAGGTTTGGGACTTACATGCTATGGAGAAAAACATCGTCTTAAAATGGTGATGTACGATACCCTTTCAAATGTTTTCCCTGAGTGGGAAATCTAAGCCCAGGTGAAGGAGAGGCTGTGCCTCAGCGGGGACCGGTGAGGCTGTTTTGTAGGTCCAGTCTTGAGGAGACAGTGAGATGGCTCTGAGGGGTTTCTCACCTGGGCAACTGGAAATGTGACCCTCAGTTTACCAAGAGAAAGGAAGGGAGGTTTGGCCTGGTGAAGGGCAGAGTTTCAAAGAACAGAAAACAATTGATGGGGCACTTTCAAATTCAAGGTCCTTCCTTATCAGTGCATCGGAGGAGGGATGTTCAACACCGGAGGAGGGATGTACAACAAGCAGTTGCTCATACTCGTCAGATGTCTTACTCATTCATTTCTAAATAAAATTAGGTCCATTGCAGGAAATTATACATCAGTATTCTGAGACATTCTGTTAGCAGTGCCTTGAGAGGTAGTTTGATTTGATTCTCTTAATAAAACCTTGTCGGGACCCAAATGACACTAGTGTTTCACTCACTAAGGGGACTTGGCTCTTCCTGTGCACCTGAAACTTCTTGTGGTGCCATTTCTTCAACAGAGCCATTTCAGGGGAACACTGAGAGGGAAGGCTGCGCGCTAAACCCTTCCACTTTTTGGGGCATGGAGCACACGGGAAGCTTCCTCAGACATTCCCCCAGAAACACAGGAACTGGGACTCAAATGAGGAGCAACCGGCCATGAGGCTGCGCTAGGTTCTGAGGATGCCAAGTCAGGGGTCAGGGTTTAGGGCTGTACACGTTTTTGTTTCTGTAACAAATGCCCAGAGACAACCACCTACAGAGAGAAAAAGGCCGCATCAGACCACAGTTGTGGCTCTGCGGTGGCTCAGTACACAGCTGTAGCAGAGGATAGAGAGGGAGGTGGAGAACAGGGGTGAGGTTTGTAACAACCTCCCCACTCACAGCCTCTGCCCCTGACTGGGGGCATTAGGTCATTATGGGGTACTTAAGATCCAGAGGACAGCCGTCAATCATTTTCAGAGATGCAGTCGATGGTCTGATCGTTCTGAACTTTTCTCCTTTCTGCTTGCTTTGTTGTTTCCAGACGGGTAAGGTTTGGGCTGTGGTGTGACGTCTCCATCGCTCGATGTATCAGCGATCCCTTGAGTCATTATAGCGTGTGTGTGCGTGTGTGTGCATGTGTGTGTGTGTGTCTGTGTGCATGTGTGTATGCTGTGTGCTGTGCGTGTGTGTGTGTGCTGTGTGTATGAGTGCGTGTGTATGTGTGTGCGTGTGTGTGCTGTGTGTGTGTGTGTGTTGTGCGTGTATGTATGCTGTGCGTGTGTGTGTGCTGTGTGTGTGTGTGTGCTGTGTGTATGAGTGTGTGTGTATGTGTGTGCGTGTGTATGTACTGTGCGTGTGTGTGTGCTGTGCATGTATGTATGCTGTGTGTGTGTGCGCTGTGTGTGTGTGTGTGCTGTGTGTATGAGTGTGTATGTGTGTGCGTGTGTATGTACTGTGCGTGTATGTATGCTGTGCGTGTGTGTGTGTGCTGTGCGTGTATGTATGCTGTGCGTGTGTGTGTGCTGTGCGAGTGTGTGTGCTGTGCATATATGTGTGCGTGTGCATGTGTACGTGTGTGCGTGTGTGTGTACTGTGCATGTATGTATGCTGTGCGTGTGTGTGTGTGCCGTGCATGTATGTTTGCTGCAACATATGCATAGAGGGCGCTTTGTGAAATGACTTCTCAATTTTTATCTTTATGTGGGTTCTAGGGCTCAAACTCAATTGTTAGGATTCAAGTGCTTTTATTGTTAAGTCATCTCCTTGGTCCAGAGATCCATCCATCCATCCATCCATCCATCCATCCATCCATCCATCCATCAATTTCTCTCTCTCTCTCTCCCTCTGTCCCTCTACCCCTTTCTCCCTCTGTCCCTCTCTCCTTCTCTAGCAGGCTTCCATGTAGCCCAGCCTGGTTTCATATTTATTGTGTAGCCAAAGATATCCTTTAACTCCAGACCTCTTGGCTCTCCCTCCGAGTGCCAGGATTACAGGCATGTGCTTCTCTTACACACCCTGGCTTCTCTTGCGCCCCACCCCCACCTTTCTCTCAGAGACTTGGGCACTCTCTTTTACTGGGGCTGCAGCAGGAGTTTAACACCCTGAGTATCTTCACCCCTCTTTCTCATGTACATTCTTGGGTACCTTATGGCTCTGAGCACTAAGTCTTTACAGGTGTGAACAGACACGCTTCCAACTCACGAGGTGGACACGACACTGACACCACCAGGGCTCAGGGTCAGGAACAGAGACAATCTTCCCTCCTGGAGCAGTTCTTTCTAAATGTTTTTTTTTTTTTTTTTTTTTTTGTGGGGGGAGGGGAGCTTTTCTTTTTAATAGATTGTAATTGTTAGGTTTGGCTTCTGAAAGAAGTATGAAATATCAAACTTGGTTCCGGAGAGAGCAGTGCTGACTAAACAGCTATCAAGTGTGCATAGCCATCCCAACCCTAACGCACCGAGCGGCGCACATCAACAGCTATCAAGTAATGAAAGAATATTTTAGTCTCATTATAGTTAGATGAGAAACAGGAAGGGGAGGGAAGGGGAGGTGGAGATGGCTTTCAGGATTCTAAGGAGGCAGAATGGAGGGGAGGGGATTTACTATCTCGTGGGGAGGTTAGTGTTTGTTTGCTTCTTCTGGTAAGTGTGAAGTTCATGGACATTGCTTATGTGAGTCCGGGTGATGGAGAAATGATCATAAACTGTTTCCTAGGACACTGAACTTCTGAGTTGGCAATCCTTCCCTCTCTAGCACACTGAGAAAACAGTTTTCAGAATCTCTCATTTTTAGGAAAACAACAACAACAACAGCAGCAACAATAACACTAGATTAAAGGTCCATACTATTCTGTAAATACCTTCATGGAAGAGAACCCCTGCTGTCTGGAAGTGATGCTGGGGGCTGTGGTAATGGACCAGAGACTGTCATCTGGGCAGCTCCTGTCCCTCTGAGTGGATGGACGGCTGCCTGTGTTTGGCCTGCAGCAAGATACATTTGGTTGACTTTCCAGTGAAGCACATTTCAGGCTACCTCTCAGAATGATGTGGCCATCTGTCTTATACAAGATCTCATCCGTTCAGCAGCTGTCGATTGCACGCCTGTCCCTCTAAGCATGGTGTTTGGTAGCAGAGGTTGTGCATTATTGCATGGCGGTAGCCACTGCCCTGAAGGAGTTAAGGCAAGGATGAAATGAAGCTATAGCAAGAGAGAAGGGAATGCTGTGAGCTCTGGAGTCAAGGATGGCTCCTCTGACAGCGACCCGGGGCTGGTAACTAAACCCTCTCAGAGGTAAATTCTCTCAGAGTGAAGATACCATTTGACCTGGGTCTCCATGTATAATTGCCCATTGCTTAACTACAGGGTATTCTGAGAAATTGTCACCAGGAAGTTTTGTCACTCAGAACCCTGTGCTTGCTTACACAAATCAAGATGGCCGGTGGCACCACTTGGTGTCATAGATCTTAGGGATTACCATAATATAGCCAGTTGTTGTCCACCCGAATGCCCTTATGTTGCACGTGACCACATATGACTTAATACACAGATGATCAAAGGTAGTTTTTTATCCCAGTGTGCTTTGCTTGACAGCAAATTAAACCGTGTATCTCAGCCTGGGTTTTTGAGATTTGGGTAGTGAGAGAGCCTGGGAGAATCAGTCTGAGGCATCGTCTGAAGAAAAGCTTGAGTATGTGTCGAGTTCATATGCTTATTTTAACATTATTCCCTCTTTATAATGTTGCTGCATACGATACACATGCGATTAACTGCGCAGACTCATTGGATGGGGTTATCAGTGCTTTCTTACTTCATGGGGCTTGGTTCTTGAGTTTGAACTCAGGACCTGTTTATGCTAAGCAGTTTTTTTGGCTACTTTTCTATATAACCCCATGACCCTATTTCTTAACTATTATATTTCTTCTCCAAGCTGATTTTACCTGCTGATTGAAAACAAAACTCACCACAAACCATATCAAGCCTTTTAAAGCCTAAAACATGCTAATAAATTCCACTTAGAGTACCGGATGGAAAATACCTGATGTTCTACTGGAAGAAAGGGCTCAGGTGCGTAGGTGGTATCTCAGACATGTCTGGGTGCCCACCTACATTGATCCACGGCTTGCAAGGTGACAAGTGTCCTGAAAACCTCTTGGGGAGGGTGCAAAGAGAGAGGTGATCTGGTTGGTCCTTCTCAGTGGTCCCTCAGAATCTACTGGGTGGACAAGGCAGGGGCATTGGCACTTCTTAGAACCCCAAGTTTACCTTGGAAGCCCTTGTAGAGTCTGCTGTGGTCTTGGAGAGCTGTCATGTCATAGCTCCCAGTCAAAGGTCTGTGCCTTTGGAGTGTTCTGAGCAAGTTGTGTGCAGTTGACTGCACACCTTGCTCCCTGGAGCTGCCCAGTGCTCCTCTATAGAAACCCCTGAGCAGCGGCTTCTGGGAGGGGAGAGATTCCCAGAGTACGCAGTCCTCTGTAAAGTGTGCCCACTGAAGAGCGACAAGAGGGAAGACCTTTGCTTGATTCAGTAATCTGTGTGTCAAAGCTTTCCAGAAGGACCCACGTTTAATTGCCCAAGAGAGACAAATATATATTCCTTGGCCTTCTGAAGCTATCCTACAAAAGATGGTAGATTGTTCCTGTGCGGGGTGGGGTGGGATGGGGGGGGACAGGGGAGGGTTGAGCCCCCTCGGACAGTGGCTGATGTTTTTCTTCTGGAACTTTGGATTGTTTATAGCCACACCCCAGAGGATCTTCAGTATCTTCAGATGTCCTTTCATTTGCCCAAGGCTCTGAGAGAGAGAGAGAGAGAGAGAGAGAGAGAGAGAGAGAGAGAGAGAGAGAGAGAGATACACACACACACACACACACACACACAGACAGACACAGAAAGACATAGACAGAGAGACATAGACAGAGAGATCTAGACAGAGAACACTCACTGGTTAGCAGTCATATATTCAGAAAGCGGCCACATCTGTTCAGACTCTAAGGCTGGAGGGCTTCTGCCACAGCACATTTAAGCTTCTTACCAGAGTGCTTTTCAGGGCACTGTCACCAACCAGCTCTAGCACAAAGGGCCCAGGGTTAGAAAAACTGTAGAATTAAAGGACCAAGCAGGTTTCCATACCTGGTTAGTGGTAAATCTCACTGATACATACATGCACATACGTACGTACATACATACATACATACATACATACATACATACACGTGAGTCTATATACTCGGGGAAGATAGTTGACATCTAGAGATATGTAGTGATAGGTCACAGAGGTACTGAGCTGGTAGAAGTAGAGAGGGGATGACAGAAGCCAATGTCAAGATATGGTGTCTTGATGTCAGAGTGCTCTCACTCAGGGTTTCCCGGTGTGTAGAACAAGAGTTGGGGGGGTGGGCGGGGCATACACCGGTTGTGTGCATCAGCACAGATTTAACCTCGCCGCCGTCGAGGCGAGAGTCTACTTAAACACAAACGTGCGGGTCTGAGTGTGTCATCCCTTTAACTCTTTAACAGGTGGCTCAACCCGTTGTTTAAAACCGGTCATAAGCGGAGGTTGGAGGAAGATGACATGTTCTCAGTGCTTCCGGAAGATCGCTCCAAGCATCTTGGAGAGGAGCTGCAAGGGTAAGCAGGGAGGAGGTGAAGCCTGAGCGCACACAGGATGGCTGGCTGGCTTGGGGGAGGTCGTCTGGCCCCTTGCTGGGCCCCTTGCTCTGTCTGGAGCTTTATTCTCCTAATGTTGCATGCCTCCCGCCAGGTTGTCCTGGCTTGCTCTGACTTAGTGACCTGGGGAAAGAGCCTGTGTTGGGGCTCCCTACGTCTTGATGCCTGAGATCTGTCCCTGGATGTGGTTTCCGCAGAGCCGTAAGCTGCCCTCTCTGGGTGCCAGGGCTGTTGTAATCCAGCAGAGCTCGGCAGTGACCTGTCCCCAGAGATGGTCCCCCTTGAGGTCTATTTTTCTGGTGCAAGAGAGTCTGCCTCACACATCTTTCTGGGTCCCTTGGGACAATGAGCCAATGTTTGTGCAGCATCTTCAGAGTAACCCTATCATAAACACGTACCCGTCCTTCTGTCCTTCTGTTTTACTCAACGGCAGTCCTACTGTTCCTGACTCGGCTTTTGTCTTACCGTAGGTACTGGGATAAAGAAGTTCTGCGAGCCAAGAAGGACGCACGGAAGCCTTCCTTAACAAAGGCAATCATAAAGTGTTACTGGAAATCTTACCTGATTTTGGGAATTTTTACATTGATTGAGGTAAATGTTAGTCATATCCTGGCTGCTGTCTCTGAGTGGGTTTACCAGCAGGAGGCATGCTGACTGTCAGTGAGCATTGTTGAAGTGAGTGGGGACAGGCAGGGAGAAGCAGCAAGATTGAAAGTGTGCTGAGCTCGGGGAGGGAGCCTGGGGAAGCTCGTTCTCCCGTCTTTGGAGTGGGCGATGCTTTGGGGACTATAGCTGAGGACAGTGCCCTTTCTAATTAAAGCACAGTGCTGCAGCTCAGCCGTCAAGATCGCTTACTGCTTTTGCAGACATCTGGAGTTCAGTCCCCAGCACCTTCGTGGTGGCTCACAACCCTTCCCGAGTCCAGTTCAAGGCGAGAGACTATGCCGTCCTCTGACCTCCATAGGCTCCAGCATATACTCAGGGCACACAGATTACACTCGGGTGCACACGCATACACACAAAATGCATACATCTTAACAAACGTTTGAAGCCCAGTGCCGCAGGAAGCCGACAGACAGTGTGTCACCCTGCACCTGTGAGTGCTGGTGTGCCGTGTGTCAGTGCACCTTGTCCTCTTTGATGCTCTTGGGGAGACATGTCCTGTGGCTCAGAGGAAGTACACTTGGATCGGAGCCCAGAAGAACCAATGCCCAACAAGTAATTGTTCACCGCACCATGCCAAATCTGATAAATGCCTTCCTGGGAGGGTATTGTCAACTTTCCCTTCCCGGGTAAATGAGACGTGATGCCGTGTGCCGGGGCTCGCTGTGGTGCCTAGGAGTCACTCACCCTCCTGCGGATCGATGGCTGGCACTGAGAGCTGAACCCACTCCTCCGTGGACCAGTTGAGACTCTAGTGACCTCCTGTACCATTCATCCTGGGCTCTTGTTGTGGAGTAGATCACTGGTCTAACGTTGAATTCTGGTAGTGTGGACTCAGAGAGAGCTACAGCACTCATTTACTGGTAAACCAAAGATGGAAGGCCATGAGCCCATTCATGGTCATTCATTAAGACAGCTAGTCGGCTGCCTAGGGCGAGTGCCTGTGCTGGTCAGTGACCTGCTGGAGGGGATCTTGAAAGCCTGGCTATGCGGATTATCCTTCTGGTGGTGTCTTTAAGAGAAAAATGTTATTTGCATTTTTAATTTCGTATATGTGTATGTATGCCACATGTATTAGGATGTCAGAAGGAGGAGGCCAGAAGAGGAGGTCTGAGCCCTTAGAGCCGAGTCACAAGGCGGGTGTGAGCTTCCTGACAAGGATGCTTGGGTCTGAACTCAGGTCCTCTGGAAGAGCAGCAAGCACTCTTAATCATTGTGCCATTCCTGGTACCTTTTAACGGGCTTAAGAGTGTTGGAGGTCTTGCAAGTGGCTTGGCATCCTATCTCTGGAAGTTGCAGCTCTGTGGAAGGGTAGCCTTAGGTGCAGTGAGGTGAAAGTTGTCCCATGTGCCTTTGATGGGGTGAGGTGAGTGACTATCCAAACAGGAGAGTGGGCTCTTGCTGAGCATGCCCTGTGCGTGTTGAAGGGCGTAGAGTTCTGCCCCATGGCCTTGGAGAAAGGTAGTGGATGCAATTGGTTCCAGAGATTGACCTTCTCGAGGTTACGAAGCTGCCAGTGCCCTTGTTCCGGACTGTGAGTGTTCTCTTTGAGAGGGCAGTGTCCACTGCTCGGGGCTGCTTGTAGCTCGGGGAAAGGCAGCCTTGGGATGCAGGCCGCTGGCTGCTGCCCCGTGTCCTCTTCTCCTCCCGCAGGATAGTCAGGCTTGCTGTGTGCCAGGCTGGACTAGATGGAGGAAAGCTTAGCCAGGCAGTGGGTGCAGGCAGGATCTGGGTTGGCAGTGCACTGGCAAAGATCGCACATCTAGGAACAGCGTTGGAGAACAGGCTCAGTTGATTGGGGGGAGCAAAGTGTTGTGTTTTAGAAAGATAAGGAGAGCAGGGAAGTAAGCCAGGCAGTGGTGGCGCACACCTTTAATCCCAGCACTTGGGAGGCAGAGGCAGGTGGATTTCTGAGTTCGAGGCCAGCCTGGTCTACAGAGTAAGTTCCAGGACAGCCAGGGCTATACAGAGAAACTCTGTCTCAAAAAACCAAAAATAATAAATAAATAAATAAATAGAAAGATAAGGAGAGAAGGAATGTGTTTGGTGGAGGTGTTGAAAGGTGTGGGGAAAAGGGGATGCCTGCCTAGGCGGGCCCATGCCGAGGCATCCCATTCCCCTGAGGGACTAGCCGCATGAAGGTATAGTATGGAATATAGTTTATTCAGGGCATGGGGAGGGGAGTTGAGAGAGTAGTAGAGACAGAGAGAGGGAGAGAGAGGGAGAGAGGGATTAATGTGGGAGGGCCCAGGGCATTGTGGGGGCTGCCATCCCTGGGCTGGTAGTCCTGGGTTCTATAAGAACTCAGGTGGAGCCGGGCAGTGGTGGTGCAGGCCTTTAATCCCAGCACTTGGGAGGCAGAGGCAGGTGGATTTCTGATTTCAAGGCCAGCCTGGTCTACAGAGTGAGTTCCAAGACAGCCAGGGCTATACAGA
>JADRCD010180284.1:0-10090 GCA_019843815.1 Montemys delectorum
AGAGAGACAGAAGAAAATTGGTGATTAAGTGGTTGTTTTTATATTGCTGCCTAGTGAATCATAGCTTGTTCTAAACTTTTGTGAATTTAAATAAAACTATATACATGCAAATGCGTATATTCGTATTTTTGGGCCACTCAGGGCTCACTTGTATTTAGGGATATTAACCTGAAAATAAAATCAAGTAAGCTTTCATAACTTTTTATAAACCGTATGAAAACAGAGATTTAGGAATGCTGCTACCGAAGGGGGCATGAGACCAACGTACTGTAAAGTCTATGATACCTTGAGGAGAGTTCAAACATGAGGGCTCTCCACACTGCTTGCAGTGGTGTCAGGATCTCTGATACTTTTCGTTGAGATAGTTTTGAGCTTTGCACTGCATCCCTGAAGCAAGTCCATTCCCTCGCCAAAGTTCCTGAGCTTTAAGGTCATTTCCACTCTGGTAAAGCTAATGGGAGTGTTCCAAGAATCAGGAAAATGAATGTGTGATGCAGGATCTCATGGTTCCTCTAAGAAACGTGTGTGTGTGTGTGTGTGTGTGTGTGTGTGTGTGCGTGTATGTGTGTGTGTGTGTACATGTGTATACATATATATGATTATTTATAGATTTCCCCTGTATTTTTCCTCGATCCCTGTTTTCTGCTTCTTCTGTCAACAGAATGCAGAGCTTAGAGTCATAGTGTTGTCATCTCTCTACTTCACACAAAAAGAGAGAAAGAAAGAAAGAAAGGAAAGAAAGAAAGAAAGAAAGAAAGAAAGAAAGAAAGAAAAGGAGGGAGGGAAGGAAGGAAGGAAGGAAGGAAGGAAGGAAGGAAGGAAGGAAGAAATCATTTGAATAGAAACGGCATGTAGAACTCTTGAGCCAGGGCCCCATGATCACAGAGTGTGCTCCCCATTAATCTCCCCAGAACATTCTAGAGGCAACAAAGCCAAGATGTGTGTGTGGGGGGGGATATGGTTCTTCATAAGACAGGCTCTTCCATAAGACGAAGAACTTTTCATCAAATATTCCATTTCCAACCAATCATTGGGATAGCCGAATCAGGCCCAGTTAGGAGCAGTGTCTTCTCTTACATTTCATTAGTGAGAACACAGTCATAGGATCCTGAGGATCTTTTTTACTTGAATAAAACTCCCCCCCCCCACACACACACAAAAGATTATGTTTGGAACTCCTACCAGCCATAACTGGCATGTTTGAAAAATAGAATTGTAAATTGTAAAATAAAATATAATTATCTATACTGTCCATAGGCTTCCAAAAATTCTGTCACTAGAATTAGATCAGGTTACGTTCACACTACATATTAAAGCAATACATTCAAAGTACATGCTATAGACACCCTTTCACGGTTCCCATTTTCTCTTTTGTTTCTTTGGAGTTCGCACGTAGTGTTAAAATCTCAAGTCTCCAAATGTGTATAAAGGAATAGTAATCCCCAAAGCAGGTAGGAACCAGACATCGTGATGCTTGTCTGTAACACGTGGTAACAAGGCAGGAAGATTGTGAGCTCAGTAAGAACTGTTGACAAAGCAGTTCTTAATAGTTGGGGGATTACTATACTCATTATATATGAAGATAGAGATCAAGGGGGTGCTATTTACTAAATATTTATAATAATGCACACATATTCTTATAAACATGTTTACACACAGAAGTGAACCTCATACACACACACACTACACACACACACACACACACACACACACACACACACACACTTTCTCCTCAAGATCATCCTCAGAGATGGATTGGTCATGTTCTTACTGTAAATGAAGAAAGGCTGGACATCCAGTTCATATTTGAATATACTCATGGGCCTAGCATGATTACTAGGCTTAGACTCAAGCATCCGACTCCCCAACAGAAGGACCTCGTGACACTGATAGGTGTCATTCTTTAAAAAGGAGTCTCTGCATTTTCACCTGTGGGGTTTTCTATAATTGTCTGTACCTGCTGCAAACAAAGGCTTTGTTGATGAGGAGCAACAGGTACACTTATCTCTGGGCAAGGAAGTATTCAGAATGCAGTTAGGAATTATGTTGGTTTAGTAAAATGGAGGGTAGTCATTTCTCTTCTAGAAGAATCATGACCTCATACTTCTGAACATTCTAGTTCTGGTCACCAGACACCCTTTTACAAGCCTCTCCACCCCCAGCTCAATCTCTGCAGACTGCCTGCTAATTTTTAGACAGTCTGCTTACAAAACTACACATTGGTTGGCATCTAGGAACTTAGAATTTGTGAGTATTCAATTAGCACAGAATGGAACAGATCTACTGATCTGGACACAGGGACTTTAATGGAAACTGGAATTGTGTGTAGCTCCTCTGCTTCTAGCAGTTTTGATACGGGTCAGATGCAGGTACTATGTGAACAGCCCCTAATGACACCCTGAGTCCCCTGGGCTCGGAGTTTCTCAGGGGTCTTCCAAGGCTCGCATTACCTTTTATTCTCATTGTTACTTCTTTTGTCAATGGAACTCAGACCTTTGTCTCTCTAGGAAGAGTCCTGCCACTCAGCTACACTGCCCACTTTCACAGTGCATTGTTAAGAGGTTTAAGTAAGGCCTGGCTGACACTATCAGGGGAGAGCTCTCCTCAGCTTTCCCTGGTTCCCTTGGATTTCCCCTATCAGTGTCACGAGGTCCTTCTGTTGGGGAGTCGGATGCTTGAGTCTAAGCCTAGTAATCATGCTAGGCCCATGAGTATATTCAAATATGAACTGGATGTCCAGCCTTTCTTCATTTACAGTAAGAACATGACCAATCCATCTCTGAGGATGATCTTGAGGAGAAAGTGTGTGTGTGTGTGTGTGTGTGTGTGTGTGTGTGTGTGTGTATGAGGTTCACTTCTGTGTGGTAATTTTCCCCTTGGGTAGTGCTAATCTGTGACTTCTGTCACAATAGATCACAGTCAGGAGTAGGACCTGAGATGAATCTCCTAGGAAAGTGGAAACCCCGAGCTTCAGAGTATCCTGGAGAGCATATCTCATACATAGCAAGAGTTTACTCTTACCATATTCTGAGTCACTAAAACTTTTAGAAGAACAGCCCTCTGACCGTTCGTTTCCTGTGCTTCGCATATTTTGAAAGCAATTAGTCTTTTATCTTGAGACCCTGAAAGATTCATCAGATGGCTTCAGACATTTCATATAGCATTGCCATAGCTACTTCAATGGCCTAAGTTCTTTGCACCTTCTCTGAAAGTACCTCTTGATGAAAGGATTGGCGGGTTTAAAGTAAGATCACTCAGTGGCTCGCACCTGCACCTGTGATATCTCATTCAGTGGGAAGCCGTGTCAGGTCTCCTCGCTCAAAGTGGATGGACTTGGGACTTTGGTAGCTGTTTTCTCAGATTTCTTTTTTCTTCTATGTCTTCTGTATATTCTGGGAAAATAACAAAGCTTACGCTCAAATATTAGGAAGACTGCTATAGAAGAGAGGAGAATCACCAGCGGCAAACGATAGGGTTTCTTGAGTTCATTTCTAGATTGTACTGAGCTTGGATGAGTGTCCTTCATGCAGGGAAAGCAATCTAAATACAAAAGCACTTTTCACAAGTATTAGTCAAATCACATAAGGATTCACATTTTAATCAACAATATTCAGGTTTTGACATCCATATATGTGTATAGTAGACATTAGTCCTTGACATTATGCCCTTCAAAGTAAGACCTTCTGTTTGGTAGAAAGGAAAATTCCATCTTCAGAGTCAAAGAATTGCTTTAATTTAAATTCAAATTCAAATATTTAATTTAATGTCAAATTTCAAGAGAATCTGTCAATTTTTAAATTCAACGGAAAAGTAAATGTGATGAATCCTTGAGTTATATTTTTTAAGCTGGATATGTTCAAATATCCAGCGGTTCTTCCCTAACCCTATTTCTGTCAGCTGCTCTGACCCACAAGTGTGTTTTATGCGTGTAGGATAAAAAGCTTTGTCTTAGAGAATTGGCGATGCATATCCTTTGTTTATTAATGTCTTGGTAAACCGCATGTCTCCTTGATAAAGTGACCCTGAATCAGAAGGGCTGTTTGCTGAGTATCTTACCTCAGTTTCCTAGCATGTTTATTGATTGCTTTTGTTAATAAATGCTCTCTCTGTTGTAATTTAGCTCCATCCCAGCAACCTCCACCCAGAGGATGGGTTCAAAGTTCTTCTGCCATCAGTCTCTCCTGGAGTCCACCTGATTTCCCCAATGCCCACTGGCTTACATACACTCTGTTCAGGGATGGTTCTGAGATCTACACAACTGAAGATCAACACCCGTACTGTAAGTTCTAGGATTTGGTGATGGAAATATGTGATATTCTAAGAACAAATATAAGTTAAATTCCCTGATATTGAGGATAAACAAAGAGCAAAGAGCATCTCATGCAGAGAGAGAACTGCAAATCTCACCAGGAGGCAAATACACGATGAAAATAAGATGTTTTGTGTTTGGTAAGATGATTACCAGATCCTCTGAGAGGAGGGCAGTGACTCAACCCAGCATGATTAGCAAATGAAACCTGGACCACTCATGAACTTGAGTGTTTGTTATGGTTCACAGGCACGGTCTCTTGCAAATAGCAAGTCGTTAAAATATATAAATATCTATCCATCCTTCATATCAATAATCATTGCAGTCTTCATACTTCCCATGGAAATTCTATCTAAAGCTAAAAGCTATAAATGGAGATTAAAATCCCACATCCATTCCTATATGGTTTGTAGTGTTGAAATGTTGGAAATTATATGACATTCAGCAATCTTGCAGTGTAGTGATCTATAGAGCATAATCAATCCTGGTACAGTCTTAAATATGCTACAGGTTATGAAAAAGTCTATCTCTGCAAATCAATAAAGGAAAATTAGGACATTCTGGCTGAAGAAATTAAAAGGTATAAAAGCACATGACTTGTTATATTTTTAGCTTACAGAAGCTGGCAGAGATCGGAGCACAGCCTTTTGAGAGTCATCTCTCTCCTCCCATGACCGTTTCCAGAAACCTCCTTCAGGTCTCTAGCCTCGCTTAGCAAGAACTTTTATCTGCTGGGCCATCTCACATGGCCTCCAATTTATATGTAACATGAATAACCAGCTTTAAAATGCATGTACATCTAAGTTAAGGAACTAAACTTTCATACTGGTCTTTAACCTGGATGGAAGAAAGCTGAGTTTACCATACCAGCTGACTTCAAAGCTCCCCAACACAACAGATACTTTGTGTCTGTTACATCAGCAGATGTCATTCATCCTAAACCCAAGATATGCGACCTGCATCTTTGTGTCCTCCAACTTTCCCTTTACTCTCCATACCCCTGCCCCGCCTCTAGTCTTCCGTGAAGTTAATGGAAATTCTAAACTCCATGATACAGATTGGGATGGGAGGCAAACATCTGCCTGCATCTGTCACATTGGCAAAGCATCCGAAAAACCTGCTACTAAAATGTCTATTTCCTTCCAAAAGTCAGCGGGGTCCAGGTGTTCTGAAACTTAAACTTTTGTGATGGAGGAAGAGAGGAGTTATAAAAATATTGAAAATTGTTTCTGACTTGACAGGACCACTGGTTGAATTATCTCTTAAGATGCAACTGCACTGGCTCCATTTCCCAAGCAGCTTTGAATTAAATTTGAGCCCATCAGTAGTTCATTCAGTCTGTGTTTCTCACAATAGCATACTGCAATCTGTTTGATAAAATGGTATATAAGAACACAGCATCATGGCTTTTTACATGATTGTACTAACTGAATCCAAACAATGTTTTCTTGGATAGCAAATATCAGCTCATTCGCTAATCAGACATTTCTATAATCCTATTAAATGAAGTATTATTTTCCAAAACCTTATTCTGCACTAAAAATGCCACATCTGGCATTTGTCGACAACCGCCCCATAATTAATGATGTGAAAGTTCTCTGCATGATGGCATTTGAACAGTGGGAACAATCCGTGAGCCCGGTCAGAACTTTCCAGCTTTCTAATAATACCCCCATGTTTATTGCTCCAGCTTCAGTGCCTGGGTAGCATGAATAACGTGAAAAGGAAACACTGTTTCTCTTCAGCTGAATGAGCACAAATCTGTGGGCTAAATGAAGGCAGTTGGAATTGTAGGTGGAGAATCACTGAACTTTTCAAAGAAAATTAATAGTGTTGTCTTCTAAGCAAGTTTGATCATTTAGTTCAGGCCGTTATAGAATCCTTCATTAGTATAGAAACTTCCCCTGGCTAGCCCACAGTCCTGTGGGATGCTCTTAGGCAGGATTTACTTGCCGTCCTCATACACCTCTGTATTATGATCTTTAAAGCTTTTAATGACTTTTCTTTGGTAATAACACACTATATTAGTTGACATTCAAACTAACCGCCAGCTACACTCATTATGCCGGATAATTTGAAAGCTTCGGAGCACTGGTAGTCACTGAGTCTATTCAGGGACTCCCTAAATAAAATGTAACTGATAGACACCCACACACTGCTGATAGAGTTTGTGATTGAGTTAGCTCTTTGGTTTTGTATTTTATTTTTCATTGATTTATTTTTTCTGTTTCTGAAAGACAAAGAGAGTTAGCTTATGATGTGTGCATATATATATATATATATATATACATATATATTGTGTGTGTGTGTGTGTGTGTGTGTGTGTGTATTGGTGATGTGTATGCATGTGTATACAGAACCTAACATGTACTCATTTTGTCTCTCAGCTCAGCCTAGAGCTTACCAGTATGCCAACCACTAGCCAACTTATTCAGTGGAACCCCTAGGACAGCCTTAGGAAGCCAGTATTACCGGCAAGCTGCCGTATCCTGGCATTTGAATAGGTTCTGGGATCTGATTTCCAGTCCCGAGATCAGCAAGGACGTAACGACTGAACCATTTCTCTAGCCCTCGAGGTGACACCTTGGACTTCTCCCTACTTAGTACTTTGCTCAGACCCCCACGTGGCTTTGATAAAGGCCTCGTCTACATAGTTGGTGTGAAGAGCACGGTTTTCAGAGGAAAATAGCACCCTTTACTTAGTGCTTCATATTTAAGAAGGGCTCAGTGAGTTTTGTATGTTCATACATGTATTAATTGTCTTGTCATCCCAGCAAGTTTGATATATCTGTTGTATGTTGTATATTGATTTTTAAAGCAAGGGAGGACCGGATGCAATAGAGAGATGGCATCTAAACCTGAACTTCATCAGGGGGTTAAGAATATAGCTCAATGGCAGAATTTCTGCCTACTGCACTCAAGGTCCTAGACTTGAACTACAATGGAACAGACATACTACCGATAGAACTGGAGAGGTAGTTCAGTGCTTCAGAGAATGTAATGCATTTTCATTACACCGGATCTGAGTTTATTTCCCAGGACCCGTGTGGGTTGATCACATCCACCTACAACTCCTGCTCCAGGGTATAGGACTCCTTTGGGCCTCAGGCAACTACCTTCATAGGCCCGTACCAAGGCACATACACAGACATATTGAAACTCATACATAATTAAAAGTAAAAGTAAATCATATGAAGAGGAATTAACAGTTATCATGTCACTGATCCATACCCACTAGTGAACATTACCACATTTATAGCGTGAACATAGTAAGGAATCTACTGTTGAACTGTCTCCACTGCCTGACAGCGAGACACCGAGACATCTTATTGTTTATGAAAGCTTTGGAATTAGCTTAAGCTTATTCTCTACTAATTCGTATGACTTAGTTAACCCTCCATTTTCGTTCACACTTGCCAAGTGACCACTACCTCTCCTTAGTACCCTGTGTCTGACTCCCCTTGTCTGGCTCTGTCTTGAGTTCCTGTCTCGTCTCAGAAAATCCCGCCTTCTCGCTCCCGCCCAAGTAGAAGAACTCAGCTTTTTAGTCTTAAATCCAATCAGAGAATGTTCTAGGCAGGTGAGGAAGGACAGAGATACACCTTCCCACGGTGTACAGAAATATTTTCCCAACAGGAAACACCCTAGGTAATCCCAGGGGAACATGAATGGATAGGGAGTTTAATGTTTTCTGCATGGCAGAGAATTACTCATCTATCAGGAAGAAGGCAATCCTTTACAATTTATAGGAAGAAGAATATGAGTGAAATTATTATATTAAGTGGAATGAGCCTGAGTAGGAACACAAATATCACATGTGTTTTTCTCATCTTTTGTATGCAGGTATTTAGTAAAAGATATGGAGATAGGAGTGTGTATATTTGAGAGAAAAATGGAGCCAGAGTGATAAATTATGGACATAATAGAGGAACATGATGAGGTAGACTATAGTTGAAAGTATCACAAAAGAACAATTATTTTTCACTATTAACATATGCTAATAAAAGTGTCAAACGGGAGGACACATCCTCCTCTTCAGGGCAGAAAACTGAGAAGTCAGTAGGCAGGTGCAGCCTCTGTGGTAAAGTATATGTTCCCAATTTGCTATTTTTATAAACTGTTTCTCCTGCAAGATGTTGGGGTGGTGTCCTTAAATAAAAATTTTCCGTGGGAAATGCAAGGTGATTGTAACTGTTTTGCGTAATGTTCCTATACAATCACATATTCCCACTCTGGTTTTTATCTCATTCCGATTTCTTATCGAGCAATACCACTCTCACACAATCTCATCATCTGAGATAAGATCATATTTAAAAAAAATGGAATGATGTGGCAAGGATTCGATACAGAGTGTGATTTTCTGTGATCCCTGGGATGAATCTCCTCCTTGGGCATTGTCAAAAGCAGATCCATAAGGACTTTTGCAATTAAGGACCCTCAGTAACCTCCTTCCATTCCAGAGGCCATGACAGCACCCTTACCAATGGAGTCTCAGTCCTAGTGGACTTTTCTGAATAGGGGTGGTGACGTTTCTCAGTCTGTTCCACTTCTTACTCCTGCGGAGGAGGCTGGGCTCCTCATGTAGCATAAGAAGCACTCATGTAATGATCGTCTCAATGAAGAAATTGCAGTGATGTGTGCTCAGCATGATGAAATGACCTCTGCTCAGATCCTCCCTTATAATCTTAATATAATCTTAAATCTTTCTTTTTCTGCCTCTCTGTTTCTCTCTTTCTCTCTCTCTTTCTCTCTCTGTCTCTCTCTTTCTCTCTCTCTTTCTCTCTGTCTCTCTGTCTCTGTCTCTGTCTCTCTCTCTCTCTCTCCCTCTCTCTCCCATCCCTCATCCCCTCATCCATCAGGTGCCATATTAACTCACATTTAGGGGAGGATAACTTCGCTCTGATCTTAAGCAGAAATTCCTCCTAAGGATGTTGGCTTGATGAGATACAGTGGACCAGTTCGATCCTTGGCATCAACAAGACTCTGACTTCAGGAGAAGTTGCTTGTCCTGCAGAAGTCAGGTTCTCGTGAACACTCTACACAATCTAAGCTTGCCCCTTCTGGATCTGCCATTCCATATCTGGCCCTTTCATAGATTTAAAAGTTACCTTGCTAGGACCAAAAGAGGTTCCCATGGGTCATCCACAGGCTCTCAGCACAGAAAGCCAAGAACCTCTGTAGATTAAAATTAGACTCTAGATATGTATCACGTGTCAGGCATCGAGACATGCAGAAACCTTCAGTAGTGCTGAACAACCCCCACACAATCCCACAATGAAGCAGTCAGCATCCACTCTGACATTTCATTGTTTCATAGGCCTAAAATGTGCTTGCTGTTCTCAGAGAATGGTAGGTGCAGGCACACAGTAAATCATGGCCATTCTCTCTCTCTCTCTCTCTCTCTCTCTCTCTCTCTCTCTCTCTCTCTGTCTCTCTCTCTCTCATTTTGCAACCTCTGCTTTCAGCCTTCCTCTCCCTGACACCCCTGTCCTTCATGCATGGAGATCCTGCTTTGTCTCAAACTTCTCTTTTACATTCTCTCTGTTGTTGACGAATCTCTCCAGGATTTAGCAAAACGCTTGTTTAGTTGTATGTCATTTCATTAGGTGAGGAAAGGATACATTTGGGTATTAAGTGAGAGAAAGGCCAGGTACTTGGTGATAGTTTGCGGAGGTTTGGACCCATGTCACAGTGTTTGACAAGCAAACCACTTACAGTGAAAGCAAATATGTGTTTCAGAGATTGCAAGGACTTCCTCTGGGTTCTTCTATCAAGGGAACC
>JADRCD010180300.1:0-36059 GCA_019843815.1 Montemys delectorum
CCCCCCCCCCCGAATTGGAACTAACCTTTCATTGTCATTGCTTAAGATTTCTGGTTTCTCTAGAGATCTGTGGGAGCAAGTATCTTCCTGCTATGCTCTCAACATGGAAGGACCCATTCCAATTCTGTTACTCCCTATAAGAACCCATCCCAGCTGAAATTGGAAAGTGGTTTATTTGTTTGTTACTGAAGTAGACAATATCCAACCTCCTTTTGAAAAGCTCATGGAGTTGAAGTCTGAAAACTGCTGACAATGTTTGTGATTTGGACTAGAGCTCTTTTGGGGGATGTAAAATGGCTGACCTTAGTGGGAAATGACAGTGATTTTCAGTAATGTCTGAGTGTTTGCTAATAATTTTACCACAAATGGTTCCCAAACTGAAAACCCACTATGGATGTCATATTAGCTCATCACCCTGGATACAAAGAACAAGTCTCTTCTCTGTCTCCCAATACCAAATTATATACAAAACCCACCTTCTGAAAACTCTGCAATAGAAGCACTAGGGGAAATGTATGTTAGGAAACAGCTTCCCAGCTCCTCCTCCTCCTTTAAGAGGAAGGTCATAAGTGAGACTAATGTGTCAGCATGCAGTTAAACTCAACTCTGTGAAAATATCTCAAACTGTAGAATTAAAAGCTACAATTAATACTTCTATCATTGGTCATGTCTGATATTGAGAAAAGATCAAAAATATTGACTTAATTTTCATTTTGTGCACAGTTTGCTTCTATTAACTACACAGGAACATTTGAAATTCGAACCATTATGAGTACTCAGATTCAGAAGACACAGTTATAATACTCCAAACTCCTTTGAAGCCCTGATTGAAAGGCCAGATTCTACAGGATAAAGTCTATAGTTGGAATGGAAAGAATCACTCCAAGTTATAATTTGTAAAATATATTACTTTTTATCACCAATCTTTTACTAATCTGGAAATAAGCTGCATCTGTATTCTAAAATCTATCAGTTTCCAGAGGAAAAAAAAGATTCATTTTCAAGTTCTACAACAGATTCTTTCCAGTCAGTAGTTTTCATATCCTGTAAAGAAATTTATAGATTTTCTTTTAAGTTTAATTTTTTAAACTACTGAGATTAGCAATATTTGCAGATATTGACAGGAAACATTCTTTGATTATAATTCTCTAGAGAGGTGGCTCAGTAGGTACAAGATTTGCTACACGAGGTTGAGGAACTGAGTTCAAATTACCAACACCCACATAAGAGCTAGGTTGGTATTGGTGACTTAGGGACAAGGGGAATCACAGTAGCTTGCTACCCACTCATTCTGCCATAAATTGTAAGCTACATATTCACTGAAGAGACCATTTATAAAAATAAAGTGGAAAAGACTAGAACACATCTGACCTCTGGCTTCTCTGTACACATGCTCAGGTGAGCACAAGCATGCAAAAAGTAGACGCAAATATAAAATGTGTGAATGCGCATACACACACACACCACAGCCAAAATGTATAATATAGAATTTTGCATCTTTAAAAGACCAGGGAGATTTTTCTTTCTTTCTCCCAGAAATAATTTATTTATATTTATTTTATTAACTTTTTACTGAATTATACATGTATAAAGAATATTCTAATTAGTATAATTCCTTCATCTTTAAGCTCCTTCGCATGCCTAATAACCACTCCGCCTCCCTAAATATCCCACTCCTACTGTCTTGTCTTCTTTTAAACAGTGGCATCTGTGTGGCATCAGTTTTAACTATTCTTGTAGTCTGGCAATCTATTCAGTGAATACACAACTAACGACAAGGACAGTCCCTTCCCCAGAATTAATAAGGACCCAGTAGTCCATCTGGGAAGGACGCTGCTCTCTACCCTCTTGGCAATCCCTGATTGACATTACAGTACAGTACTCAGAATCTCTATGCCCATTTCAGGCAGCCATAACGTCTCTAAGCATTGGCTGTGTTATGCCCCCAAAACACTATTTCCCAACCTTTCTTGGACCCCTTAGATTCTTCTAACTCCTCTCTGTAATACCTCTGTGACTTCAATAAATAAATGTCCTCTTAGGACATTTAGTAATTGTCCTTTTAGGACTGATTACTCAAACACACTTATGATCACGCCTTACGTAGACATGTATCCCTTTGCTCACAATCATTTATTACAAAAGAAGCCTCTATGAATAAGACCAGGAGTAGCATTTGTGTATGTATACAAACATAACATTAAGAAGGTAATTTGATGATGTGACAACTTAGCTAAACAGTGGTACGATATAAGCCCCACTGGTTTTAACACCGCATCAGCAAAAGATATTTGGCTGCACTTGCAATACCATATGAGAATTTCCTCTTGTAATGTCAGCCAGCATCCAATCATAATATAACTGGTTATCCTCCAAGCTAGTCATACCACCATTGTATCAGTGAGCACATCTTGCCTGGAATGTTAGTCTTTAGAGGGTTCTCTTATGGCTTGAGCCATTAGTCTCTTTTCTCTACTACTAACAAGATGGGAGTTTCAAGACTGGTTTCTCTATACTATGCAAACAGGAAGAATGACAAGAGAATGCATCATTTTGGAGGTCTCTAGGGCCTTCTTTGGCCAACAACACAAAAAGAGGAAACTCATACCTGTCACTGGGGCTATTTAATGGCCTTTGGCTTACAGGTATACCTGCATATTTATTCTCCTGCTATATAAATACATATATATTCTCTTGCTATACATATATATAGCATATACATATATAGCATATATATATATGTATAGCAAGAGAATATATATGTATATATATACACAATGGTGGTATGACTAGCTCGGAGGATAACCAATTATATTATGATTGGATGCTGGCTGACATTACAAGAGGAAATTCTCATATGGTATTGCATATATATATATATATATATATACCTGTAAGGAACTGTTAAAACTATATATATATATACACATAGTTCCTCCCCCTTGTTCCACTTCATCTCTCCCACAACCACAGCTATGCTTTAAACTATCCACCCTGAAATACCTGCCCCTCTTTTTCATGCGATCGCCATGCAGGAAAAACTGCAGTGGGCAAGTCAGCTTCCTGGAGATAGGCCATCATTTTGCATGGCTGCAATGACATGCTCATGAGTTTTGTTCCTGGATTGCTTCTTGCTGCTGATGTGCTTTCTCATGTTTGTCATTGCTGTATTTCTCTGCTTGTTGGGCCTCTCAGAGGGCAGCCCTGCTACACACCTGTCTATAAGTACGTCACAGCATCGGTAATAGTGTCAGGCTTTGGAGCCTCCCCTTGAGATGGGGCCCAATTTGGGCCAGTCACTTGACCCCCTTTCCCTCAGTCTCTCTTCCATTTTGTCCCTAAAGTTCTTTAGGACGGGCACAATTCCGAGTCTCCCTTTCCTTCCTGTGATTGGTTGCTTTTAATTTTCATTCTCCTCTAGAAATTGTTTTCTTTCATTTTTATTCCACCAGTGATCCATTAATCATTAAAAATGGTGTTATATTCAATCCCATGACTGGGTTTACTCTGGGTTGTGTTGCTGTTGATATCTAGCTTTACTCCAATAAAAATGCAAAAGGATGTGGAACCATTATCACTTTCCTATATTTGCTTTATGGCTCAATATGTGAAAATTTTAGAAACCATCCCATGGTCTTCTGAAAATTATTTATTTTATGAGATGAAATATATTGCCTATTTCATGTTATTTGTAGTTTTGTACCTGAATTGACAATTCTATCTTTAGACTTGAGAAATTTATTTCTATAATCTTATTAAAATTTTCTATTGTCTTGCCATCAATTCTTTCAACTTCTTCTTAGCCTATAATTTGCATGTTTTCTCATTCTACTGTGTTCCAAAGAGTCTACATGTTCTATTTTGTGTTTTGTTTTTCTTTAATTTATTGACATGATTTCTTTACTTCATTTTTGTTTGTATATTTAGTAAATAATTTTAATGTACAGACAAGAACTCTACATACACTATAGGCATCATTCACTTTTTAAAATGCTGATTTTCTCTCTTCCCTCTCCTCCATACCACTAGAAAGTATTTCCTCTGTACTTTTTATTGACTAATGGGAATATTCAAGATGAATTTTAGTTTTGCTTTTATTCAGTAGCTTTTATTGCTTCATTGAACTCCATTTTCACATTTTCAATTGTCTTCTTTATTTTTTTTGTTTGTGCCCTTTCGGTCTTCACTCCAGTGCTCATGTATGTTTCATTTATGTTCTTGAATATATTTATAATTGTTTCAAATTCATCATCTTGAATACCATCTATGTTCATCTCTTCGTGGACCATTACTGTGAGATTAACAACACATTTTAGAGGATTCATATTACATCTTATTTTAAATTGCATATGTTTTTAAAATAGGATATGGCCTTCAGAAGTTAGATCCTTAGTCATGTTCTTTGGTAAGGATATCTGTCTCAGCTTTTTTTGAAGCTGAGACACTGTTTCTCCATCTTGACAGGTTGGAATAGGCTGGTTGGTATTTTTAATTCAATCTTAGGGCTACTCATGCTGAATCTTCAGAAGGATTGCAAAGATGGTTTTAGTCATACATTCTGACCATGCCAGCTGGTATTTTTATAGAATGAGTAATTTCTTCATATAGTTGCTCAGAAGTCAAGTTTAGAATGCCAGAAAGAAATAAAAATGAGGTTTACCTGTCAGACATGCAGGTCCTCAGATAGTATTGTTATGTTTTCAGATATTCTCCTTTACATTTGATTAAAACCAGATCGCGCGCACACACACACACACATACACACACACACACACACACACACACACACCACAACACAGCACAACTCATTCATTATCCATTTGTTTGTTGATTCTATGACGTAGGTATTTTGACTACACCTACAGCAAATAAATATAGAAGAGCAATTATTGTGATATGTTGATTTAGAGATCTTCAGTATACACTCAACAAGGTATAGTCGTGTCAAAAGGTAGCTCTATTTTTAATCATGAGTGAAGATGTTCAGAAAAATTCAATGATAATACTATTTTGTAATATGTTATCTATATAATTTATTGCAAATGAGAGTTGCATGTTGCCTATGAATTGTTATAAATGTCAATAATGCAGACACACCATAAAAATGAGTCAACCAAGAGGACAAAGCTTTGACTTTATAATCAAAGACAAAAGGGGGTGATGGTGAAATGCTATGGTTCTATACCTTCCTGAATTCAAGTTAGTAAGAAAAGACATCCACACAAGAAAAGAGACTTTCCCCTAGCTGGAAGCTACTTGAGTTTTGGAATGTACAAATGAGGATGTTGCTTCTAGAAAAGAATGTTCTTTTTCTACTCCAATAAAAGACTTATTCAACATGAATTGAAGAGGTAAAAGAAAAGCATAAATAAAAATGCTGTATTTGATAAATAAGTACCATATAAGACACTGATAATAATTGAAACCGTTTCGATATAGTGTGCCATTAGTTCTTATTTATAACAATTTTAAAACGTATGCTACATAGACAAAAATTACAAATGTAATTTTTGTAACGTGATAATTAATGTGGGACTAATATATATTTGTTTATATTTTATAGGTCTTACATGAAGCAATTGATTCCATTATGAGATGCTCACAGACCTTGTCCTTATTTGTCACTCTCCTCACTGTCACTCTGTCCCTTTGCTTATCTTCCTGATTATTTTCTCCTTACCAATAGCAACCTTCCTGAGTTCAGGTCATAGTTATCCAAGAGCCCATTCTTTTTATATCCCCACCTACATCACATATTACTCCTTCTCTCATGACCCTCTTCCTTACCCACTTTCCCAGCCTTGTTTCTATTGATTTTATAATAATTATTTAAGTTTTGTATAGAACAGTTGACAATTTGTATGTGTACAGACAATATTTCAGATATCCTTCATTGAAAGAAAATCACAGGGAGCAAAAATGTAACATATCTGACATAGTATATCAAATATGCAAAACATTTTACTTATGAAAATTTATTTTTCTTTCCAAAGATTGTTCAAACCTGTACAACAATGTAATCTAGACACTGTCACTCATTCTCATTACTCTTGAGTAAGTTAATATGTAAATATGAAGGGGGAGAGCCTATCTGGGTCAGAGTTTCCTGGACATCTCTAAAGGTAGAAAAAAATTCTATCCTAACCCTTTGCTAACTAAAAATTATATTTGTATCATGACCATTTCTCAAAAACAATAAGAAGTTACAAAATAATAATCATGCATGGAACTACAATAGTGATTGTCACTGAGTTTCATTTGTACCATTTACAAAGTAAATGATCACATTATTAAATAATAACTATAAGAATTAATTTATCAAATATCTGTATTCTTGCAATACGGTTCATTACAAATAATGCTTAAATTTTAGTAATAAAGAAATTGAAAATAAGATTTATGATAACATTGTAGAAAACAGAGTTTGTCTACTTTGTCATGTCTAATACTTATTTATTATTGATGCATTTTGGATAAATTTACTGTATAAATATGACCTATATTTTTCTGTATATCCATGGAATGTGCATGAATGTTCTCATGTGTGAACATTCTGAGGCCAAAGGAGTACATTGGGTTTCTCTATCAATCCTGAAATTATTTGCTTGAGCCAGGGTCAGGCACTGGATCTGGAGCTCACCCTTTGGCAAGGTTTTTGACCAGTTAACTGCAGGATATTCCTGATTCTGCCCCACCCCAGAATGGGGGAAATTTTGAGCTCTCTCCTGTTCATATGTGGGTACTGGAAACCAAACTCAGGTCTCCATGACTGCATGGCAGGTATGTTATACGAGAGCAGTTTTCCTACTCCCGTATGGTTACTATTACATTTGATATTTTATGTACTCTAGAAACAAGTCCTTTTATAGACATAAAATTTTCAAGCGTATTTTTCTGAACTCATGAATTTCTCCTCAGTCACAAAATGCCTTTTGAAAAGCAGAGGTTTTAAATTTTCTTTATTTGAATTTATCATTCGTTTTCCTTTAAATTAGATAATGATAATCACGTCTCTATTTCAATAAGTAGAAATGTCATCTCTATTGACACATTCAAATGCTTTTAAAATGTGATAACAATGTTTAAGAAAAGAAAGACGATGTGAAAAGTGAATATATACAAATTCTCCATATAGTTTTACATCATTTTATACTTAAATGCCCCAGGAAAGTTATTAGTATCACAGTTCATGAGTTACTGCAGAGAAAAGATGAATGCAAAGAATAAAACATAGTGTAAGAATTTAACAACCATTTTTAGTTAGCTACTGAAAAAATAAATATCCCTTTGTTGTTGTTGTTTGTTTGTTTTGTTTTGTTTTTTGAAGACAGGGTTTCTCTGCGTAGCCCTGGCTATCCTGGAACTCACTCTGTAGACCAGGCTGGCCTCAAACTCAGAAATCCACCTGCCTCTGCTTTCCAAGTGCTGGGATTAAAGGCATGCGCCACCGCTGCCCTGCTTGAAAAAATACCTTATGTCAGGTCTGTTTGCTTTTTCTTTCTCTCCAGTCTCTTTCTATAGTCATTTTATCCATATAGATATGAAATTATGTCAAAATGAAAACTGAAGTCACCAATTTTCATAGAAGACATGAAATAATTTTGTGATTTAAAACAAAACAGCAACTGTCAAAATTGTTGTATGAAACAGAATAAAATTACTGACACAAAATAAGTTATTGAAACGATTTTCATGCACTCCTTTAAGAAGTGCAATATGTTCAGCTGAAAATGTACAATAGGCAATGAGGCCACAGATCACAAATGCATATCTTTTTTGTTAAGTAATAATCCTCTAGATTTGCTGGAAAAGTGAGCATCTCAGTTTTAAAACCAGAGACATAGAAATAACCATTTATGTCACACTCTAAAGAGGATGAGAGCTGTCTTATGGTATGAACTTCCAATTACTAGAAACGTGAACCAAGGCAAAAAGTCCTGACTATATTATAATATTCATTAGTAAAATATTACAGCTCAATAAAATAGTTAGAAGTTATAAAAATCACTCTATCAAAGTAAATTTTTCTTGCCCTGCCTTATAAAAGGGAATGTGCAGATATGTATCAGTGAAATAAAGCCTTTCGCTCATAGCAAAAGTTATTACCATAACCTGGACCCCAGAAAACCTTGACTCTGAACATAACAGGCTCAATCTGGAAGGTAGAGAGGAGGTGGGAGTTACAGGGGGAAGCACTAAGTTTTTAACCTATCATTCCTCATTTCAACACTTATCAAGCCAGAATAGAAACAAAAAATAATTATGCCATTCTAAACAAATATTGTAAAATATCAGAATGTACTATATCTTGGTTCCCATGAAGTCACTGCTTGAACTACTTAATCCTATTTGAGGCACAATTAACTATTTAGGGTTATTTCTGTGTGCCTTAAATGATCTAGGAAATAATTACAAGCAACTTGAAAATGATTTAATTCAGTAACAATAATTTGAATGGCTTTACCTTTTTAAATCTTCATTAAGCTTCTATTCCTTTCTCCTATTGATCTGATTTATTTGTATGCTAGACCCACTGTGACTTACACACTGCCTCAAAATATACAAATGCTTTAGAGCCGTGACCCTCATCATCACCACCCACTGTAATACAAACTATATATGATTTTATTTACCAGGATAATTTCTCTAAAGTTAAAGGGCTAACACTGAAATGTCCACCTTGCACATACTTTTATTTATTCATTTATTTACTTACTTACTTACTTACTTACTTATTTACACTCCATATTTTATTCCCCACCCAGTCCACCCTCTGACTGTTCCACATTCCATACCTCCCCCCAACCCCCTGTCTCCACCAGGATGTCCCATCCCTTGCCCCCACCCCACCTTAACTCTAAAGTCCTTGGGGCCTCTAGTCTCTTGAGAGTTAGGTTGCACACACTTTCAGTGGCTGCTCTAATTAGAAAAACTAAATACAGAATATCCTTCAAAATACAAGGTGCACATAAAGTGTACATGTATTGATAATGCCCCAGACATCTCAACTAAGAAAAACTATAAATGAAAACATGGAATGTCATCAAGAAATGAAAAATGTGTGAGATAATTAGATATATGATTTGATTATTTGACACTATGTGCACATATTTAATGTCACATCTGTACCAAAAGCATATGCAATACAAAAGCAAAACAAGACTATTTTAATTTTTTTCGGCAAATTGTTTTACAATTATATATGGACATTATTGACATGATAGGTTCAAGTCCATACTCTCTTCTGAATAACAGATACTGTCATGTTTTGATCTGCCCACCTCTCGTGTCTTGTTACTTTCACCTTTGTTATCACATTAAGGGAACTGTGAGACAGGTGTGTGTTGGGTTAAAGGGTGTATTGCCTACATCCGAGTCTGTTGGGGGCTTGGGCTGCTGGATGAGGTGGGACAAGGGAGTTTTGACTGCTCTTCCCCACACCGTCGCTGGGTGTCTATGGCTATGATAAGCCACAGAACCCTGCTCCAGGGGTTGCGGGGGTGGGGGGGCGCAGTCTGAGGTCCCCGTGGACTGCTGGAGTTGACTTTGGAGTCCTCGACCTGCACGGAGGCTGAGGAAGTCAGGTTCTCAGACTCTTGGTCACCACAGACACCACTGGATGCTGCAGAAGAGCTGAGAACAGAGTAGGGGCCTGCGGGCTGGATCTAGCCTGGAGCCGAAGGTGAAAGTGGGGAGGAGAACTCCAGCTGGATCCTGCAGGGAGGCGAGAATCCTTGGCTTGTTCATCAGGCAGCTGGGTTTAGTGGAGACTAAACTGGGAGCACTGACAAGCTTTCTGCCTGAGATTAGGCGGCCAGCTTTTTAGACAAAGACCTGCTCCATTGCTCCCCATCTCAAGTCCCTATGAGAAGAGATAGTCCATAGTTTTAAGGCATTTATTATCATGGTGGAGAGTGGTGATGAATAAAACCATAGCCCACTTTCTCAGGGCGGGCCTGAGGTTAAAAACCTTTTGCAGGGAGGAGTAAGGGAGTTTAGTTGGCTAAGTCCTTCAGACCTTTAGGCGCCTCACTATCTGTCTTGAGGTTACATGATCTGTGGTCACATCCTCTAGGTGTGGAGAGGCTTGGGACTTGCCCTTATGTGACTGATGACCACAGACCTATGGAGTGGAGAGCTGAGGCCTCGTGTCAGGAGCTTCGTGTCTAGGAGCATGGCAAAATGCCTACCATCCCTCGCAGAGTTATCTGAGGGATCTCCAGGGTTTTAAACCAAGCTCAACTAGAAACCAGGCTGCTTTTAACGGTCCCACAGGTGTCTGTATGTCTTTACATGTTCAGGTGTTATCTTTACTGAACGATCCATAGTCCAAATAGTGCACTCACTGAACAACTCTGCGGGCTGCATTTCTCCTGTGTAATACATGGAGAAGCTAGGCAGAAATGCTTGTCTAATCTGTACTGAGTGTCTGGTAAGGTGAGGAGGGCTGGAGTGTGTGATGCGGGGATGTGAAGTGCAGGTGCGCCCATGTTTGGCAGTCGGAGGAAAACTCCTGGCGAAAGTTCTCACCGTGGTTTCTGGGAGTCAAACTCAAGTGCAATGATTTATGGAAATGGATATATAACAAACAATATCATATACCCATAGAGGTAACAAACAATAACATATACCCACAGAATTACTTTTAGAAAGGAATTGGAGGAAGTTAGTTCTTACAGATTGCAACCTTTCATGGGATAGTGGAGTATAAGGTGGAACAGAGTTACAGGGTTCTTCAGAAAAAAAAACATCCTGTATATGAAATAACTGCTGACATAGGAAAATAATCATAAATATAGATAAACTAGAGTTTCATTTTTAATGTATGGTTGTAGTTTATAACACACTTTTAAACTTTGTGTTTTGAAAAGCCCAAAGTCTTTTGTAATACATCCCAGAAGACTTCTTTCACCTGCTGGTTTCTTAGAGTATAAATGAAGGGGTTCAGGAGAGGAGCGATTGAAGTATACAGCAAAGCTACACCTTTAGACACAGACACTCTCTCCCTTGCAGATGGTTTAATATACATGAAGATGCAACTTCCATACGTTATGGAGACAACAATCATGTGGGAAGTGCAGGTGGAGAAGGCTTTGGTTCTTTGCTGTGCAGAAGGGAAACTCATAATAGTCTTAATGATGAAAGAGTAAGAGAGACTCACTAGTACCAGGGTGACTACAAGTGTTACCACTGCTAAGACAAAGGACATCATTTCTAGAACATGAGTGTCTGTGCAGGAGATCTGTAAAATAGGAGAAGTTTCACACATAAAATGATCAATTATTCTAGAATCACAGAAATCCAGCTTCAGACCCATGGCCAATGGGGGAAAGATGATTAAGAACCCAGTCACCCAGGAGCTGAGGACGAGTTGGTGGCACACTTTGCTGTTCATGATGATTGGATAATGCAGTGGTCTGCAGATGGCAACATATCGGTCATAGGACATGGCAGCCAGGAGATAAAATTCGGTGACTCCCAACAAAAGATAGAAAAACAACTGAGTTGCACAATTATTATAAGAAATAGTTTTGTCTCCAGTCACAATGGTTGTCAAGAATCTGGGAATACACACTGTTGTGAACATGATTTCCAAAAAGGAGAAATTACGGAGAAAGAAATACATTGGAGTTTTGAGGCGAGGGTCCAGCAGGGTGAGGAGCACAATGATTAAGTTTCCCACCAGGCTCATCATATAATTGAGAAAGAGAAACAGAAAAACCACAATTTGCAATTGTGAGTCATCTGTCAATCCCAAAAGAATGAAGTCAAGTTCCATTGACTGATTTTTCATTCTCTTGTGTGAGCCTTAGCAAACAAATATAGGAAACCAAAAACAAATAAATACTTTATGCTCATTAGAATTTATATACCTACAGTAAAGCAGAAAAAGTTATATGTCATAAAATCCATTTTCAATTGTTTTCTAGCCTGAAATTTCAGGTGACATATGATTATACGCCACAGGTTAATTATAAACTTGTCCTCGTCCACTCAGGACAACATTCTTCATATAACTCCCTCCGAAAAAACAGATAATATTTTTCTTTAATTTGCATAAATGCTAATTAATACATTCTCTTCCTGGCCTCTATTATCATGCGGCCATAAGCTTCTGATCCCCTCTCTCCTGGTTAGGCCTCGAAAGTAGCCTGGATTACAGACCTGTGTCATTGGTTCTTGCTTATTTGTGGTCTTTAAATTTTTTTTTCAAAATTATAGTTTAATTACAATATTTCCTCTTCCCCTTTCCTCTCTCTGAATTTACCATGTTCCTTGCACCCTTGCTCTTTCAAATTCATAAGCTTTTTTTTCATAAATACATTTATGTACACATATTCCTGAATACATAAGTACAACCTGCTCAGTCTGTACAATGTTACTTGTGTCTGGTTTCAGGGCTGAGAGTTTGGTGTTGAATAACCAGTTGATGCTCTCTTCCCTTTAAATGAGTTTACTAGCATTCCTTCTTTCCTGTGTTTATTCCTTTTTTACTTATCTTATTAATATTCTTTTTTTCATATGCTATTTTATAAACCAATTTGGGGGAAAGCAATACTGTACAAACATAACAGAATTTTACAAAAAAAATCAGTTTTAGTAAATAATTTTAAGATTGACTTCTTATATTCAGGTTTTAAATACTAAGTACTTATATGCTTTCATCAAATGAACATATTTACTATTTTCCTGTTACCCATAATGGTCATATTTGAAAGGATGGCTAGATATTAGTCATTTCTGAATGATGTAGGTTTAGCAATCTTAGAATTATGGTATCACCAAATCACAAGAATTTCTTATTACAGCATCTTCATACCACTTTATAAAACAGTCAAAACAATTACAGATATAATAGTATAAAATAAAATACATTAGTTAATTTGTTAAACATAATCTCAAAACACCTACCACTTAGAACATTTTATAAAATATAAAAATTCAGTACTCAAAACACAATTGCCTTAATTGGACTTATTGTACATTTGCCTTAGATCCACATTATAAAATTAATTTAAAATTAGTATGGATATTTCACATTATAAAGTTTCACATTATAAAATTAATGTAAAGTCAGCATGGACTTACTGTTTTGCATACATTAACCACTCTGCTTTGTTAAAGATAATCTCAATTGTTTGCATGTTTTTTCATTAGAAATTAATATTTCTAATGTTTTTGTCAGAGAAGGCACAATACATAACATACTTCTATAAAGAATTTCCACATTCCTTCAAACACACATTTACTATGGAATATTGATATTATGATGATAATTTTAACATGTGCCATCTGACAGGCTGAATTTTGTAAAATTTAGCTCTTAGTGTTGAGATCGCTGTCACTCCAATGCCCCAATTAGTTGCCATTCTTAAAGATGAAGTAAAAAAATCAGGAGTAATAAAAAATATGAACTCATTACGGAAATTTACACAACTCTTAGATCAAAGAGAAGCCAGCTATGCACTTATAAATGCTCTAGTTCCACGGCTTCCCACTTCCTATTAACTTGGGGGATCCACTGAATTTACAAGCAAACTCTTCTCTAGGGATCCCGGCTACAAAGTACTCATTAATGTTAATAAAAGATACAAAAGTCTATCAGAACTTCAGGAAAAGCATCCCTGGGGAGTGTTAGAAAAGTCAAGAAAATGTTTCTCAGAAGCATTAGTAGTTCACTGTAGTTGCTATGCATTTCCAAAATTAGCCACCTGTTAAGTTTTATGTTTTATAAACTATGCTTCTATGTGCTATCTTTTAACTCTGTTGGGTTTTTGTTTGTTTGTTTTGTTTGTTTTGTTTTTTACTTTGGTGTAATCTTTTTTATTTTTTGTTTTTGTTCTTGTCTCGTTGGTATCATATCTTTCAAATCATCACTACGAACAATGTCATTAGCACTAGAAAGATGGCTGAATGGTTAATAGTACTGGCTTTCCTCCACAGGGCTTGGATTTGAACCCTAACACCCATACAACATCACAACAGCATACAACTCTAGTCCCTGGAAACACAGCACCTTCTTCTGGTCTCCACAAGCACAACACATATGCCATATACAGGCACACATGAAGGCAAAAGACCCATGCATAGAAAATGAAAGAATGTTTTTAAAATAAAAAAGAGCAATATGAAGTTGACCTCCAAGTTTTCTTCCAAGATTTTAAAATTGTCAAGTATTATATTAATATATTTACATAATTCTCTTAAAGTTGATGTTTGTTTGTGATATAAATCAAGTATATACTAACATTGCTTTGCGGATATCCACATTTCCTACTCCAAGGTTAACAGATGTAATAATCTATGGGCAAAAACATAAGTATTCAGTAAAAAGTTTAATAGATGCATTACATTAATTTAACAAACCCATAGCAGTTATTTTCTCCCTGGTGCCTATTACTTCATCTGCCATGAGATTTTGTCTGAGCTCTCAATACCAGTTTTAAAGCACGCCCTCTGCCTTCCTCATTGAGTGACTACTAAACCCAATAAAAGGTTGGTTGTACCCATAATAATCCATGCCACTATTTCTATAGCTGTTATACCTTAATTGGCACTTCTATGATATAGCATAGAGTCAATAGCTGAGTAGAAATGTGGGCTATCATTTTTCCTAATAATTTGCATAATTCCTTCCATCATTATGAAAGATGTCCAACAGGAAGGGAATGCTTCTGGGCTAGTTCAGCTTGATTTCTCCATTAATTTCTCCAATTAAAATTTAGTTCTAACATGCAACTAACAGCAATAACACTAGTCTTTATCTTGACAGGGATGCTCAAGGGACCTTGTCACCAATGACTCACAGGGGACAACTTCTAGCACTGGGATGCTCATTTAACTAGGTTATAGCTTCCTGGAATGTCTTTCCCCACCCTTATAGGATACCTTTGCTCATTCCTTAAATGATGTTTTAACATTTACAGACATAGGCTGTCATAGAATCTCCTAAAACAACCTACTGTGGATCATCTGTGCTTGACTCAGCTGTCCTAGTGTGTATTATCTGTGTCTTACACAGCTGTCTTCATATGTATCATCTATGCCTTTCACAGCTGTCCTACTGTGCATCATCTGTACCTTACATGGATGTCCTTGTTCCATTTGGTGGTAAAGTACCTGACAAAAGCAATGTAAGCAAAAAAAGGGAGGAGGGGTTTATCTCTCAATTCTCTCTCATGAGTCACTCTCCATAATGACAAGAAAGTCAAGGCAGCAGGAAAGAGAAGCAGTCAGTCATATTATATCCATAATCAAGAGCAGAAAGGAACAAATTAATGAATGCCTTCTAGTGCTAATTTCATATTCTTCATTAACATCCATGAAATGGTGCCACCAATACTCAGGGTAAATATTTCCACCTTGGTAAAATAATCAAAATAATCATCCAAAGATCAGTGCACTTGATTCTAGATTATATCAAGTTAACAAATAAGCTACTACATTCATTAAGCTTTCAGAATTCTGAAGTTGTTCCTAACCCTTGCAATTTTTATTAGTCAATTTCCTACCCTTGGTATTTTGTGTGTACTTGTATGCCTCTCAAGTGGATTTATAGATCTGTAAAACACTCACATAATACTATATCATCTAGACAAGCAAGATAAAAAGGTAGGTTCCTGGGCCATTGTTCCATGACAAATAGTGGAGCTGTGAAAGTAGATATGATAAGTACTCTGAAAATCCCTGATCATCTACTTCAAGCCAATATCAGTTTATTTTGGGGATCAGAAGCTAAAGAGAGAGCCACTCCACGTTGTGTGGGCAGGCAGAGGACACACAGAGGCCCACCAGCTGTGGGGAGTCACTGTAGAGTACAAATATGTAGGGGACAGATGGGAGAGGAAGAGAAACAGAACAGTGTGAGCATCATAAAGACAGGTGGAACTGGAGAGTAATAGCCAGTCCTGACACCTGAGGGCATGGTGAGGTCCCAGCCTGTGCTGCCACTAAGAGCCATGCTGGGTTGGTGGCCATGTAGCAACAAGGGTCTATGTCAATACCCATGGCTCATAGTACCACTAAAGATCATGTGGAAAACCCTGGTTGGGACAGCTGTCTGGGAGCATGTAGAAGTACAAGGGCTAAGCAGAGCTGGGCCTGCCCCTACTGGCTTCATATGCTATAGACAGCTGGTTCTTCCAGTCACCAGCTGTAGCACTCAGGAGAATAGGCTTTGTACCTCACCTAAACAGCATAATATAGCTGGCCCTTATAGGAAGGTATGGGAGGGCTGGCTAGAGGGCAGGTACATAGAGAGGTGGCCCAGACACTTATCTGCCGTAGGTGGTATGAAGGTTGAGTGGTGCCCTTCTATCCTTACCCATCACCACCTGCAGTAGTCAGGAGATCTGTCCCAAGGTTATGAGAACATGTATTAGTCTGTCTCTCAGCAGCTATAGCACTTGAAAGAGTGAGTAGCATACCTCACCTGGGCAACAACTCAGTAGAGGTAGCCCTGGTGGCAAAGGCATGGATGAGCCAGCCCCAAGGATACAAGAGTGGGAGAGATGGCCCAGTCCTTCAGTGGCTACTATACAGTTATGAGTACATACCATGCATGCTCTTTTGGGACTATATTAACTCACTCAGGATGATAGTCTCCTGATCTATCCACTTCTCTGCAAAAACTCTACTATGTTACTCCTACAGCACATTCCATTATATAATGACCTGTGGGGCACTGTATGCGTTTGCTCTACATTATCCATTGGCTTGCTCACTTGTAGTTACTATGACACAAACTATAACTTCTGGGCACTCTTTGGTTCACTATTCTTCCTTCCTACACCAACAACTGGCACTTTGGTGTCTCGTCCTAAAGATGTATGGTAAACAACTGTGCATGTTTAGTTTTCCTAAAACTGTGCTTCTAAGGACGTCAGAGGCCTCAGAAGCATCTCTCATTATGTTTCATTCGTGGATGAACTGTTCTCCACAAACACAATCTGGAGATCTCAGTTGGTGGATGTGAGGCTGACATGCACTTTCCTTGCTGCTTTCATTCTGAGGTTCCTAGTATAGCTTCTAGTTGAATATATTAGGCATGGCCATATAGCTCTTCCTCTTGATAGTTATGTCTACAAAGCTACCCACAGCATCTAATAGAACTTCCATTGTCTGCAACAATGGAACATTTTTACCATTTTTCATTTTGTTTTATTGTTTCTTCCTTCCTTCCTTCCTTCCTTCCTTCCTTCCTTTCTTTCTTTTTTTCCCTCCATTTAGTTAACTTCTGTCTCTCTCTCTCTCTCTCTCTCTCTCTCCCTCATCTCATTCTCTCTCTCTCTTTCTCTCTCTCTCTCCCTTTTGTGTGTGTGTGTCTCTGTCGTGTGTGTGTGTGTGTGTGTGTGTGTGTGTGTGTGTGTGTGTGTGTGTGTGTAAAGGTAAGTGAGTGGCCCCAAAGCACACATGTAGAGATCAGAGGACAACACTTGTATGTCAATGTTCTCTTGCTATGTGTGAGATTCAGGTACTGAACTCATGTCATCAGGCCTTCATGCGATTAGCAATAGTTACTGAACAATGTTGCTGGCCCCACCACTATTTTACAATAAAAAAAGTGTGACATCATAGCCTTACTCGCTTCCAAGCTCCTGCTAGGATGGTCCTTTTATGGAGGAGAGACAAAAGATCTCATTGTGGAAGGTGTAGTGTGTCACAGTGTGTCCCATGGTATACCCTTTGTCTATACAGTTTTGCTTGCAAATATTCATTGCAGTGACTGGGTGGTCTCTGGCTTTTGACATTCTATCAGTACTGGAACCTCACTGGGACTTCTCTCAGACACCCTATCATATGCCTTGTGTCATGGAGATCCTGCAGTTTGGGATCTGTAGGATTAGCATCTTCATGCACTTTAGCAGTTCAAGATAGAATAGATGTTGGATTGTGTCAACTCAAAGCACTGGATCTGGGCCTGGTCAGCTCACTGACTTTCCCAACCTTATACCCTCAGGACCCACAATTTTGTCATCAGAGCCAGGGTTACCATGCCGCCCAAGTAAGGGGCAGTGCCCACTCTCCCAAGCATTGTAGATGGTGGTGGACATGGACAGTTCTCCCACTCTTATGCTCCTGGGGCCAGCTCTTCTGCCTGATATAAATGGAAAAGGACGAGGCAGAGGAATGCCACTATCTAGCATACAAGAGGCAGGACCAGCTCTCATACACTTAAACTCTCTGGCCAGTTTACCCACAACACAGCCATCAGGGTCAGTTCTATTGTGTTGCTCGGGTAAGTTCAGGGAATGCCCTCCCACTCTCATGACCCACTTAAGTCAACTCTTCCACCGGTCTTTGGTGGTGAAGACAAAAGGGAGGGGAGGGGAATCTCCATAGCAGATGAAGCAGGGCCAGCTCTCCAATTCTCATGCACATAGGATGGCTCACCCATAATCACCACATTGAATACCAATTGCACTGTGCTTCCCAGGTGAGGTGCCCAGGGTGCTCCCCGAAGTGCAGCAGGTGAGGGACAGGGTCAGCTCTCCCACTCAGATAACCCATAGATGGCAACTGGCAAGAGGAGCAGGAAGGTATCTTTCCCTCTTCCACACCACTGACCAGATGAGTGGTAGGACTAGCTCTACCACAGTCATATCCTCAAGGTTTGGCTCACCTGCAACTCCTGCAATGTGCTCTCAGGGGCTCCCTGAAGTACTGTACCTGGCTAGGGGCAGGGCCAGCTCTCCCATGATGTCCAGGTGAGGGTTGCGGCCAGTTGTGTATTCATAACTTTTTTTTTTCACAATAAAAATCACATTATTTATTTACAAAGGCCAGGGTGGGTGTTGGGAGTAAGATAGGGGAAGGGAAGGCATGTCTGAATTGCTTGGGACCCTTCCCTACCTACATCAGGATGCCTTTTCTTACCTCTGTCTCTCAGCCAGGGATCATATGAAGGATCATAGCCAGGTTATGAAGGATCATAACCTGGACCACACAGTGGAGAGAATGTGGTGTGGTTTCCTCGGTACTCCAGTTGAGCAAAACCCTATTCCATACCAAAGGTGGCAGCCCAGACCAGGGACATCTGCCTGGCATTTGGTGGTGACAGATCCCTACTGCTTCAGGGCTAGGGACACAGATGGCAGCACAGGCCAGGACCCCATCATAGTCCCAGGTAGCATAACTGGCTACTCACATCAAGGATAGTTCCTCACTATCCTTAAGTCGCCAGTTCTGCCCATCTTCATAGTGCCTATTCCCTTCTGTTTCTCATCCATTTCTCCATCACTTACTTGCTCTTCTTAGTGGTCCCTGGGGTCTCTAAGTGTCTGGGGTAATCTCAGGAGTGCTATGCACTATTCGTGTGTTATGGCACCCATCAGGAGCCATCTCAGGCATTATCTGAGCCCCACCTTCCCTGGCTCTCATAGTGGTCAACTGGTAGTCCATCTCAAGCTAGCTTCCTGTCCAAGCCCCATGGTGCCAGTCTGATGGTCATCTCAGACTCACTTCTCACCTGGCCTTCTCGGACTCACAGCCACCAGGGTTCACAGTCTCCAATCCAGCTCTTCTAGCCTCTAGCTTGCTCCTGGTTCTGGGAGCTGCCCAGGTCTGCCTGGCATCAAACTGGTGGTCATCTCAAGCTAGCTTCCTGTTCAAACCCCTGGTGCTGAATTGTCTCAGCCTTGCTTTTTTTCAGGGAATGTTTGGCTATTAGTCATTTAGATGTTTCAGAACACTGAGTGTAGAAATAGTTTCTCCTCTCTGCCACCTACATGTGTCACAGCAACCACTCCTGCAACACTTCTAGGGGCAGGCAGAAAATGTCAAATTTTTTAAATCTATAATACGCTAAACTCTTACTCTGTCCTCTGCCATGTCTACACTAATATTATTTCTATATATGTATGTATGTATATATGTGTGTGTATGTATATGTATATATGTATGTATATATGTATATATACTGAAAGAGATGATAGAAACAGAATTAGTTATGTTTAATAAAATTTGGTATGTAAGTACATATATTTTTTTGAGTAAAAATATAGACAAAGTGACATAAACACTACTTTATAGAGCATTAAATTGGGTAATTTAAAATGTAAAGAAAATAGGCCTCTAGTGGGAACTATAAAAACTATATGTCCCTTTATACTACTATTATATATTCACTTTTATAAATATGTGCTGTTTTAAATTTTAAATTGAAATATAATATATGATTTTTTTAATTACAACACCAGGAATCCATTTCATTATGATATTTTCATACATAATTTGCATTTTTATTTTCCCTGCTACTTCTATTCCAACCAACCCGAACCTGTACCCTTCCTTCCCAACTAGACCTCTTCCTTTTATGTCATATATATTCGTACATCTTCTCTGTCTTTAAAACCACTTTTCTTTTTTTTCTTATTTATTTTTATTAGATATTTTCTTTATTTACATGTCATACTATATCTCCTATCCCAGTTTCCCCTCCAAAAAAAAAAAAAAAGAAAAAATAAATAAAATAAAAATAAAACAAAAACAAATCCTTGTTTCCTCCCACCTTCCCCTGTACACAAACCCACCCTCTCCCACTTCCTGGCCCTGGCATTCCCCTACACTGGAGCATAGAACCTTCACAGGGCCAAGGGCCTCTCCTCCCATTGATGACCGACTTGGCCATCCTCTGCTATACATATGCTGTTGGAGCCATGAGTCCCACCACATGTACTCTTTGGTTGGTGATTTAATCCCTGGGAGCTCTGAGGGTACTAGTTAATTCATATTGTTGTTCATCCTAAGGGGCTGCAAACCCTTCAGCTCCTTGAGTCCTTCCTCTAGCTCCTTCATTGGGGACCCTGTACTCAGTCCAATGGATGCCTGTGAGCCTTTAGTTCTGTATTAGTCAGGTACTGTCAGAGCCTCTCAGGAGACAGCTATATCAGGCTCCTGTCAGCTAGCACTTGCTGGAATCCACAATAGTGTCTGGATTTGATGAATGAATATGGGAAGGATTCCCAGGTGGAGCAGTCTCTGGATTGTCCTTCCTTCAGTCTCTGCTCCATAGTTAGCTTCTACAACTCCTTCCATGGGTATTTTTTCCCCTCTTTTAAGAAGGAATGAAGTATCCACATTTTGGTTTTCCTTATTCTTGAGTTTCTTGTGGTTTGTGGATAGTACTTTGTGTATTCCTATCTTCTGGGCTAATATCCACTTATCAGAGAATGCATACCATGTGTGTTCTTTACCTCACTCAAAATGATATCCTCCAGATCCATCCATTTACCTAAGAGTTTCATAAATTCATTGATTTTAATAGCTGAGTAGTACTCCATTGTGTAGAGGTACCACATTTTCTGTATCCATTCCTCTGTTGAGGGACATCTGGGTTGTTTCCAGTTTCTGGCTATTATAAAGAAGGCTGCTATGAACATAGTGGAGCATGTGTCCTTATTATATGTTGGAGCATCTTCTGGGTTTATGCCCAGGAGTGGTATAGCTGGGTCCTCTAGTAGTACTATGTCCAATTTCTGGACTGATTTCCAGAGTAACCCAGCTTGCGATCCCACCAGCAATGAAGGAGTGTTCTTCTTTCTCTACAACCTCTCCAGCATCTGCTGTCATCTGAGTTTTTTATCCTAGCCATTCTGACTGGTGTGAGGTAGAATCTCAGGGTTGTTTTGATTTGCATTTCCATGATGACTAAGGATATTGGACATTTCTTTAGGTTAAAAACACTTTTCTAACCTCTAGTTATATGTCCTAGACTCACAATTGCAGTTTCATATGAATATACATTTGAATATGTATACATACATATGTTCTAGACATCTGCACATATATAAAAATTAAAATAGAATGTACCTGAGAGCATTCAATTTTTGCTTATTTTCTGAGCCTAAGTTACTTTAGTCAATATAATAATTTCAGATTGACTAATTTTTCTGCAAATTTTACTATTTAATTTTTTATTTATGGTTAAGTAAAATTCTATTTTGTGAGTGTATCATCTGTTGTTGAACAACTAAGCTGGTTCCATTTTCTCATTGAGCAAAAGTAGCATGGATGCTCAAGTACCTCTGTGGTAGCATTGAGAGTCCTTTGGGTATACACCCATGAATGGTCATGTACTAGTTTTAATTTGAGAAAGTTCCATATTGATTTCTGTAATGGATGTAACATGTTATACTTTCTTTTTTTTTTTTTTTTAATTAGTTATTTCTTTATTTACATGTACATTTTCCCTTTCCCATTTTCTCCTCCAAAACAAACAAACAAACAAAAACAAGAACAAACCCCTTTTGCCTCCCCCCTCCCAATGCCTGTCCCCCCACCCTCTCCCACTTATTGGCCCTGGCATTCCCCTACACTGGGGCACAAAACCTTCACAAGGTCGAGGTCCTTTACTCCTATTGATGATTGAATTTGCAATCAGAAAGAAGCAAATAATGTTTCCTGATATATAAAGATATTAAAATATTTTCATTTAATTGTTTATCTTATCTTTACCCTTGAGATGTACAAGTGAATAAAATTAAGATGCTACTCTCAACAAAGCTTTCTTTGAAGAATAGTTCTTTCAGTTTTAACCAATCCCCAGATAATTAAGAATAAATTATGTCCCGAGTGTAGAGTCCATGTGTTTACTAGGAAATTAAGCTTGGCTGATGGGAAAGTGAGTTTATTGCATCAGCTCATTGGCTTACAATGTTTTTATCTTCCTGTATTGCTGTGATTTCCAAACAGGTATGTCATGACTGCATCACATCTCCTGAATTAGCCTCTGCTTCCTTCCTCTCTTCAAGCTAGTCTCTTGGGGATTTATAGTGATCACAGAAGGTAAAGTTGTCTTGTCCTTATGTACTATTCATTCTTTACCTTCTGCAGAGAACTTCAAAATATCTCACCATACACATTTCCCTAGAATTCCTAAAGAATTATTGTAATTCAAGGCATAACATTTTATAGTGCAGTTCCTAGTCATATTTCTGTTCATATGGAAGGATTAAGAATAGTATATAGAGAGGCAGGCACATCTCTATGAATTCAAGGTCAGTCATGTCTACCTAGTGAGTTCCAGGACAGCCAGAGGTACATAGTAAGACTGTCCCAATATACATATATACATACATTTGTGTGTGTGTGTGTGTGTGTGTGTGTGTGTATATATATATGTGTGTGTGTGTGTGTGTGTGTGCGTGTGTGTGTATGTATATGTTTATATATATATATACAATTGTATATATATGTGTGTGTGTGTATATATATGTATATATATATACATATATATATATAAAAAGAGAGAAAGAACAATTTATTTTACTTCTATGTGAGACTACTAGAAATCTTCCTTGAGGTTAAGTATGTGTTTAATCTATGTGAAAGGATTTTATGTAATACGTAGATGCAAGGTTAAACTGAATGCCAAAAATTATTCTGAAGAATATCATAAAATATATTTCACATTTGGGGAAACTTTAAGATTATATTTTTAATGGATAGTATGCATTCCTAATGTAATTATACAATATAAGAAAAGAATGTCTGTGTTTTAAATAAATTCATGTTGTCTGTTACTTAAAACCCTATTAATTAAAAAGAATTCGAGAACTCCTTCAATAACCATTTTAACATTTATTCTTAGTAGAAGCACATTTAATATAGTTCAGCAATTTCTCAAATAATAATAAGTTGGCCTTTGACTTGCATGTTTAATGATAAATTAATGTCAAATATGTATTACTAGAAAAAGTGCAGCACTGATTATCAAAAACATTATATGGAAGAGGGGAAATGTCCCCTATCATTTTAATAATTACCTCTTGCCAAGATGAGCAGGTCCTGTTATAGACAGACAGTAATATCACATAATAATAGAGAATTTATGCCACAGACATTATTTTGTTTACTGAGTATTAGTATTAAACAGGACAGCTAGAAGTTTTGGTGCTTACACCTTATTCACTCAGTAAAGTAAATCTAACAATACTTTAAATTTAATCTGAATAGATAGTCTTCAAGGAGGAAAGCAATGCTATATTTTCAAACAAAAGAACAAAACTTCCTTATGAGTTCTGTTTTGTTCTAAAAAAAGTTAAGGGTAAAATACTAAGCAAAAAATACTAAGTTCATTTTTAATTAAACTATTTCATATGATAATCACATAAATCTATCATTTATTATATTATGTTTCTATCATCTAGATATCTGACTAATATTGCTTTTATTATAACCAACATAATGATAATTCTATGTCTTTCTGTTTGCAAGGCACAGGTACTTGTGGTTATATGTAAAAATGATTTTTGTAGGAATGAAAATTTTTACAATATTATGCATTATATATTTGTTCATTGAATTCTATCAAAAAATCCTGTAAGTTTCAAATGGCAATAGAATTGACTTTAAATATTAGATATTTCAGTTATAAAACAGACAGTCTCAGAAAATAGAAATGAATACATGTGCTTTCCAGGCAGCTATTTCATGGCAGCATTCAAATTACAGGTAAAGTTAATAATTACCATGGAGCAATCTGTCTTTCAATGTTGTATTACACATATAAGGTTTTATGTAAAAACGTTAATAAGGAATTTTATATGCTGACACATAGGTATATAACACTTTTCAATATAGTATGGTATATGGTCTCTATTTCAATAATAATTAACAAGTATTGGCTTTGACATGCACATGTTGATGATAAATTAATGACATATATATGTATTTATAAGAGAAGACAATTCCAATTACAAAAATGTTAGAGGAAATATGGCAAATGCACATGTAAAATTCTTACAGTGAAAGGAAGTCATTGCAATGTTTTGTTGTAGATAATAATATCAATATATAAAAATTTCAATTCCACCCCATTAAATAAACTCTTTGGTCTCTTTTTCATCAATATATTTTATTAGAAAAGAAATTAAGTATGAAAAACTACACTATAATTACAGAGTTTGTGCTCTTGGGGATATCAGGCAACAGAGAGCTTCAGATAGTAATTTTCATCTTTTTATTAGTAACCTACATAGTAAGCACCACTGGAAACCTAGCCATCATCGTCCTCACATTGCTGGACTCTCACTTAAAGACTCCTATGTATTATTTCCTTCGTAATTTCTCCTTCTTAGAAATTATGTTCACTAGTGTTTCCATTCCCCGATTTTTGGCATCAATAATTACTCAAGTAAAGACCATTTCCTATAATAATTGTTTTGCTCAGTTATTTTTCTTCATCTTCATGGGGGTGACAGAGTTTTTTCTTCTAACCGCTATGTCTTATGATCGCTATGTTGCTATCTGCAAGCCACTGCACTACACCCTCATCATGAATCAGAAAGTTTGCACCCTTCTTGTCCTTGCCTCATGGCTAGCAGGATTTCTGACCATCTTCCCACCACTTATGCTGGTCCTAAAGTTGGATTTCTGTGCTTCCAATGTCATTGATCATTTCTGCTGTGACTATTTTCCCCTCTTGCAACTGTCTTGCTCAGATACTTGGCTCCTAGAAGTGATTGGTTTCTATGTTGCTCTGGTTACTCTACTGTTCACGTTGGCATTGGTGATTTTATCTTACATGTACATTTTCAGGACTATTTTAAGAATTCCATCAGCTAATCAGAGGAAAAAGGCTTTTTCCACCTGTTCCTCTCACATGATTGTCATATCCATGTCTTATGGAAGCTGCATATTTATCTATGTGAAGCCTTCAGCAAGTGAAAGAGCATCACTGATCAAAACAGTAGCTATTCTCAGCACTTCAGTCGCTCCCATGTTGAACCCTTTTATTTATACCTTGAGGAACCAGCAAGTAAAACAAGCTTTCAAAGACTTGGTTCATAATGTAGTTTTTTACAGAAACAAATGACAATGAAAATGTGTTTCTATGAAGACATGACACTGTAAATATTCAATAAAATTTAATAAAATTTTAAATCATTTATATTCTTTACTGATCTTATAGAGTCTATCTCAATGATCTCTCACCAAGTCACTCTTGTGGCTGCTTCTTTGTAGCCCAGGCTTGACTGAGTCACTATTTCCTGCACCTCATTTAAAAATAATAAAATTTTAAAATATGAATAAAATTTTGAATGGAAAACTAGTTGCTATAGAATTTAAATTACATTGTTGTTTATTCCTAATAATAGTATTTTATAATTCAGATTTTATAGAGATATTACTGCCTTAATAAACACAAATTTTCTCTTCTGTGTCACAAATGAAATAGTTTTTACATGGATTATATTAAATATCTGCAATAAACACTATTTTTCAAGCTGTGTAAATTACCCAACTAAATTCTTCACTTGTTGAATGTACAAATATTTTCTACTAATGAACAATTTGAGTTTCATAATATTTTTTTCCTAGATTTGCTGAAATCCTGGATCTTGTTTCTATATCTTCCATGTTTATGCATGTATGCCTGTGTTATTATTGTTATTGTCCAACATGTGCCATGGTACATCCATGGGAGGTCAGAGTACAATTTCAGGAGTTCGTTCTTGTCTTCGACAACTGTGGCAGGGTCTATCTTGTATCTTTTCTGTGTTTCCTACTCTTCTCTTTGCCTTCAATATTGTGGTAGGCATGCTGGGACCATTGCTTTGAACCACCAGATCCAGCATTTGGTATGTATCCCAGAGATCAAAATTAGATTATCAGTGTGACATCATTAATGCTTTTCCACACAGGGCCAGCTACCTGACCTATTAATCTCCATTTTAACTTTTATTAGTTTTGCTATTTCATAATCTTGAATATACATATTTCATAATCATGTATATATCATAATCTGATTACATGCTATACTATTCTCTTCTATATCTGTCTTATCTTTATCAATACCCATCATCTCTTCCAGTCTATTTTCAAGATGTATGATGTTTAGTTTTATTAGTGACCCATTCAGTTTAACCATGATCATGCATGAAACCATTACACTAGAACTAATCACTAACCATATCAATATTTAGGTACCCACCATTACTATTATTTCACTGGGAAATCTGTTTAAAATATGACAAATTTTAAAAATTTATATATTATGCTATACCTCTGAATTGTATATGGCAAGACTGCATAGTGGTTTGGAGCGCTAGTTACTTTTGCAGATGACCTGAGTTCAATTCCCAGCACCCAGGGGAGCCAACACATTTCTCTGACTTGCATGGACACATGGTACACATATATGCATTAGGGAGAAAATTCATGGACATAAATCAAACAAATCTTAAGAAATATTTAAAAAATAAATAAAATATAACAAATATTACTAACTATTCCATAAAACACTTACAAAATGTCATTTTGAAATATATATGACCTAACTTCTATCACATTTAATATTTTAACTACATGAAAAATCACCATTACTATCTCCTCTTTATACATACCCAAAGTTCAGGAAAGTTGAGAAGCTTGATTATAGTCCTTGACCAAATTGTAGACAATATGAAAACCTGATTTTAAAAGCAAGAGAGAGAAAGATGGCTTGGAGTTGGATGAATGAAAATGTGTAGAGGGTTTGAGAAGAGTTTGGGAAATAGAAGCCATGATTAGATTATATTGCATAAAACATTAATTTGAAATTAAAACATGAAAAAAATAAAACAAAATAAAAACAAGCAAAAAAGTTTGAGAAATAGTCTTCTCCAGGAAAGACCATACCAATTGCTATCCAATACTAAGTAACCATCTATGAAACATACATACAAGTAATATTATGCAGACTTAATAGATTGTGTTTATGAACATATATATTCCCATACATATATGTCTATAACAATAGTTAATGAGAGAAGAAGCCATAAGTTTGAAAGAGAGTTTAGCAGGAGTATATGGTTGGGTTTGGAGGTAGGAAAGCAGAAAGATCAAATCATGTAATTATATTATAACCTCGAAAACTAAAAGAAATAATTTTAAAATTAAATCAAAAGCAAGCAAAATAAATAATTGAAACCCCTATTCATGCTCTACTTTAATGTTTTAGACAGCATTTATTAAAGTCTTGCACAATATTATTGGACCTTAATATCAACCAAACATTGGCATGACAGTATATGTATGGCCTCCTCAAGGAAGATGTCTTAATATATTTGACAAATAAATTTTAACATTAATCCACTGACATTTAGCAGCTCAGTGAACAGATAAAAGGAGAATAAAGTGTAAGGAGTTTTAATGTAGCCAAAAACTTAAAGGTAGGGAAATTTTAAACTGCATGAAAAAATCATAATATTTTTCTTTCTCAGTGATCTTACTCTGTTTCACTGGACTGTGAAACAGCTTTTTTCCAGTTTTGATACTAATACAATTATGGTTGATATCCCCTAGTGTTCTCTGTACATTCCTCTGCTGGCAATTTTTACTCACTGAATTGGTCCCTTGAGTCAATTTCAGAGTGAATAGGTAAAATTTTAAATATTCTCTGCAATATAAAATATTTAACAAACCATGATTATTTTAAAACCTCTTCTGAAACTGTTTCTATGTCCACCTTCATTCTTTCTTATCTCTCAGCAATCAAAGGAATAAACTCACTTTGGATCACATGAGGAAGCAGATGAAACCATTTCCGATGAATATCAAACTCGTTTCTGGGGGGGGGCAGTTTTTAAAGAAATAGCAATGGATGATGCATCCACTCTTCTAGCTGTTCTGAGAAGTTGTATATAATCACAGGTAAGCTGATCAGGAGAAGGAAAGTGGAAGTCTATAAAGTAGACCTCAATTCAGAGTTCAACTTTATCAAACTTATGATTCATTGTAATTATATTTTGAAATGTGGCATGACTGCTTATGTCAATTTACATATTTTCTGTTGGTTGAAAGTAAATATTCATTATCTCCGCAGTTCTCATTCTCTTTTTAACAGGCTAATTAGTGCTCTTTTGAAAATATATTCTTTAATTGTAGGTAATCTGTTGATATCTAACATTTGACATTTGTATAAATTAATGAAAATTGTCAAATCTGAACCTCAGTGCTCCAATTGAGAATAAGAATAGAAGTTTTACAAATATTTTAGAATGATTAAATGAAATAAAACATACAAGCCTTTGATTCCTGAAATAAATAATGCCCTTAATAAATTATTACTACTATAAATATACTGTTAAATTTGAGAATTCATTCATTTTAAATGAAGTATACATAAGGAAATTTATAGCTTGTTGGTATATAACTTAAACAAACTTTCATGAAGTATTACTTATTAATTTTCTAACACTTCTGTGAAACTTATTTTTGAAATTCATGATTTCTTCTGTACTAGCATTATTCTTAATAGATCAGTTTTTCTTTTTTCACTTTTAAAAATACTGTGATATAACTTTTAGTATTAAATGTAACTCAATAGTTTCTTTTGGGAAAAAGAAAAGTTTTCTTCTACATATAAATAACAATGTTGAAAATTGACCTTTTCATTATTATTGAAAATAATTAATGTATTCTATTCATATGTTCCTGGAAATAAAAACACAACTAGTTGTAAAAGTAGTAAAGAGATAATTTAGTAAAAATAAGTCTAATCATTCCATTCTGACAAGTCTGCTAAATCCAAATTTAAAAAAGAAAAAAGTCTCAAAAGAGTCCTTGTGGCATTATTCAGACTGTACAGTGAAGATATACTGATATAAGAATATTTTTGTTTATTGTTTATCATGTATTCTAAATCTATTGCTCAGGATATATTTCGATCACATTCTTTCCCTCTCTCAACTCACCCTAAATCCACTCCATCTCCTTATTATTTAACTTCATGTTTATAGAGTAATTATTCACAATTTGAAATTTGAAGCTATACTAGATATTACTCACACATTGAATTAAATAACTTTTTTCTATCCTCCAAAATTATAAACAACTCTTTAGTATTTGAATGTGTAAATAATTAGACAATGTGATCAATAAAATATGTTTGGAGATATGATTTGTATAATTTTTCTAATAACTTTTACCTAATGAAGGTTGACTGAAAAAAATAGATAAGTGTATAGAAAGTTGAGTAAAAAAGTGGACTTTCAAAGTCAATGTATCATGGAGGAAAATGATCATTCATTGTATCATGTAATATTACTAACAATATTCAAATAGACATACCATAATTAAATTGCAATTAATCATACTTACTAACATATCTTTCAAAAAAACATGTTTGACCTTTCAGTCTAATATGCCTTCCAATATGTCTTCTTTCCATGAATTTTATATAAATTGCCCATACTTTACCTAGTTTATTCTAAGAGTTGCTGTTATTTATTTCATGGGAGAGATTTGGAAAGAGCATGATTTGAGGATCTTTTCATAATGAAAACCCAGAAAATTGATTATAATCATGATATTGAACAAATATTGTCATTGTTCCTTTTTCTTTGAATTGTTTAGATTCTTTACTGAGTAAGTAAGAAGTAATTTTGATGAAATGGGTGGCAGGAAATGAGATATTAGTAACCTAATCCATGTCCTGGAGAGATGGCTCTGTGGTTAAGAGCACTGACTGTTCTTCCAGAGGTCCTAAGTTTAATTCCCAGCAACCACATGGTGGCTCACAACCTTCTATAATGAGATCTGAAGACCCTTGTGGCATACAGGCATACATGTAGACAGAGCACTCATATACATAAAAATAAGTAAATAATTAAATGAATAAATCTTTGAGTAAATAAATAACCTAAACCATTTAACATTCTGAACCTAAATATATGAGATAAATGTTTGGAATAATCTTTATTCTCAAGTAAAATACATCATTGGTATAATTTATTGGTCTAGGAATTTATGAATGTTTAGAATTTGTATGAAACCTATGTAATTGACAAAAGATTCATCCATTGAGTTCTTATAATTGTTATAACATAAAAATATAGTACAACAGTCCTAGAGATGGGGATTAAATAACCTGCAATAACTTTACAGTTTCCTTAAGCCTGTTTTTCTGGTCTTTGAAGACTGGTACAGAAGTGTTAATGGGGGAGAAATGTTCTCATTTACCAACACCTACTAAGACATTTCTTTACAGTGCTTCCCATAGGAGGAAAGTGAATAGTACATTGTTACCTTTCAATGGTAAAATTAAAGTACATGTAAGAAGAAAAGTGCATGTAACTGAAAGAGAATAAATATGATGCATTCATTGATGGATTTTTCACATCCAAAATAGCACTAATCTAATACATATTTACATTTTTTTAATTCTAAAAAACATTTTATGCTTCAGCAATTATATATTTTAGAATTATGGCATACAGTGGGGGCAAGCAAGTTTCTCAGTCTTTTCAAGTGTCAGCATGTTAATCTTACAGTTTAGAAATAATAAATCAGTCAATAAATCAGAAATTTCAGTATTAAGATTATTTTAAACATGCTTCTAACACTCTTCACACTCTATGACATAAATAATTAAAATTTATATTAAGGGATAAAGTACACTAATTTTAATAGACTTACAAAGAGCAAAGCAAATGGGAAATTAAAAAAATAAAAATCATTATACAAAAGCCAGCTCTTCCATTTCCATAACAACCCTCATAGACTTACATATGGAGGATTAAGGACTTGTTTTATATTGAAAATATACTATGCTATGAGAGATCATTCAAAGGGATAGCATGAAGTATACTATATATATGAAATTACTTATAATTTTTTAAGTTTAGTATCTATTTTTAAATATGAATCTTAATATCATTATTTTGCTGGAAGAATGTAACCTAAATATAGGAATCAAATCTTATCAATTTGATGGTGAGGTACTTTTTGAGATAGAGATTTGAAAAGTAACATATAATTTTGATCACAATCAAACTCAGACCTGTTAAGAATAATACTACTAAAGAAACAGTGACGTGAATCAAAATAATATTTCACAATTTATTTAAAATGATACATGTGTGTGTGTGTTGTAGATTCCTTTACATACATTTCATTCGAAAATTTTTCAAAACAGATTTGAAACAAGTGCTTAGGTATATTGAATAAAGTCAATATTTGGGAAAACTCACATTATAGCACAAAGATAAAAATATAAATGATACATATGCACAGTATAACATAGAAAAGAGAATTATGCTAACAACTGAATAAATAGAAGGCAATATTAACTGGCCAAATTCTTCCTTTAAGCTAACATTACACTAAGCTCAACACATATTGAAATAGCTTTGATAATGAAATCTTGTCCTCCTGTGGCTTTACTACTTAGGAGTTGATGGGAAAGAACAGCCTGATGGGATCTATTGACAGGAATGAATGTAAGGTTTTCTGTGCGATGACAACAGGTATGACTGCTAATGTCATGGAAACAAAGGAGTGAGAAAATATGGTTTGGTTGAGCTACAAATACAATTATTACTACATATATATGATTTTCAAATGTTTAACATATGTTAACACTTATAACTTAACCTTCTTCTTTGATATTGACTTGTCTGCAGAAGAAACTATTTATTTACATGACAGAAAAATGGAGCAAAGGGGGTTAAGAAACTTTCAGGCTAGTAACTTATTCAGATTCAACACAAGTGAATACACTTCCTGGGTATATATAGTTGCAAGATCATCTCACTTTCTAGGAAAAGTAAAACCCTCTTTCTAATAGCATCAATTGGGTATACCTTGGAACCAAGCCACAGAAATATATGCTAAGTCCTTATTCCTAATTGGGGTACCTCTATTCTGCTCTCACACTAGTTGTACCAGGACAACATCACTACTGAGATGTCTTAGGGTACTTTTCTCTTTATAACCTCCAAGAGAGTATTCTTCATAATTTCCTTGCTCGTTGAGATGAAAGGTATTGCATTACACTTTTAATTTCAAACTGTCTTTCAAACTTCCATGAATGTGGAGTTGTTCTCTGTACAAAGAAAGATAATTAAAGAATCACTGGTATTGAAGAGCTTTAAATTTCCCCTACAGGTAGAAACAGCATAGTACTTGAACAATATGACGGCCCCTTGTTTGGGTTTTCATGAGTCCTCAGTTCTACTTAATTCTTTCTGATTTTGTGTTGAGATTTGGCAGAAGGAATAAAAAGTAACTGCAGAATGAGCAACCATACAGAAACCAGAGAGTTTATTCTTCTGGGATTGTCAGATGACCCAAAGCTCCAGGTTGTGATCTTCGTCTTTCTCTTCATCACCTACACACTCAGTATCACAGGGAACCTGACCATCATCATTCTCACCTTGCTGGATCCTCACCTTCAGACTCCCATGTATTTCTTCCTCAGGAATTTCTCTGTTTTAGAAGTATCCTTCACAACTGTCACTATACCCAAGTTCTTAAGCACCATCATCTCAGGGGATAAAACGATTTACTTCAACAACTGTATAGCACAGTTATTTTTTTTCATCCTTTTGGGAGTCACTGAATTTTACCTTCTAGCTGCTATGTCCTATGACCGTTACGTTGCCATTTGTAAGCCCCTGCATTACCTGATGATCATGAGTCACAAGGTTTGCACAATGCTGGTCTTCGCCTCCTGGCTGACTTCTTTCCTAATCATCTTCCCTGCATTGATGTTGCTTCTACAGCTTGATTATTGTGGCTCCAATATCATTGATCACTATACCTGTGATTATTTCCCCCTGCTTCAACTTTCCTGTTCAGACACAAAGTTGCTGGAGAGGATGGGGTTTTCCTGTGCTGTGTTTACCCTAATGTTCACTTTGGCATTAATATTTCTGTCCTACACATACATCATCAGAACAATTGTGAAGATTCCTTCTGCTAGTCAGAGGTCAAAGGCCTTTTCCACGTGCTCTTCCCACATGATTGTCATCTCCATCTCTTACGGCAGCTGCATTTTTATGTACATAAAACCCTCAGCAGGAGATAGAGCATCGTTGACCAAGGGGGTTGCCATACTCAATACCTCAGTAGCCCCCATGCTAAACCCCTTCATTTATAGCCTGAGGAATCAGCAAGTCAAACAAGCCTTTATGAACATGGCAAGGAAGACGGTATTTTTCACAAGTACATGAAATGATGTGGCCTGTAAATGAGAGGTACATTGAAGGCCCAAATAGAAGATTTCAATGGCCTATCTATATCAATATGGCTCCCTATCCTTGATCATTCAATTAAAATTGCTTTCCTAAATAGTTCTAACACAATTTTACTTTCCAAGGATTACCATTTTATATTGGATAATCAGTTGATGTGTGCTAAAACTTTTTTTTATAGAAATTCCAAACTCACCTTGCCTTAAAAAAAAAAAAGATTTAAATGCCAAATCGAAGTCTACTCATGAATGAAATGTAAGGTATTTTTTTATTAGCCAAGACGTGTTAGCTGATGCTTACTTTCATAAGTTATGCTTCAGTGATATGACTACTGATGAGTCATGGTAGACCATTACTCATTTAAACGTTAGGTATAAATGTTAAATAAACACTTACATTATTAAATACCTAAGTGCTCACAATACAAATAAATTAGCATCATTTCCCTAAGTGTAACTGATATATATATATATGAATGTATGAATAAATAGATAAAATAGTAGATCACACACAACACACATGTTGTAAAAGGATAGTGAAGAATTGGCCATTATATTCAGGATTCAAATTTGCTTTCATAGAGTCTATCAACAGAAAGCAATATTATCGATATTAGCAGACAAATATTTAATGTTTACAATTATATTTGTATGTATGCCTTGCTCAAAACTGCTCTAGAATTTGAATATAAAAATCATGAAAGATATTATGCATTCATATATTTATATTATAAATATGTATATGAATATGTATGGTTATATAAACACACATATACTTCACATCATACTTTTAAAAACTTTGATTTATGGTATGTATTTAGCATAACATTCCTTGACAATACTATTTAAAGCCATGATTTATATAAATAAATATTCAAGAGCCAAAGTGTTTAAGAATAGATTGCTTCCCGAAGTCCTGAGTTCAGTTCCCAATAACCATGTCAGCTAGCTCATAATCTCCTATAATCCTGGTTATAAAAGTACCAAAGTACTCTGTCTTCTTTAGCCCCTGAACTCATGCACCCATGTGCACGCAGAGATTCCCACACATGCACATAATTAAAAACAGTAAAAATGAATCTTAAAACATCTTTAGAACTTTCATATGTATAAAGTGATTGTTAGTGTTCTGATATGACTAAAAGCTTCATATGCTGAAAGGTAGGCTTCTATCTTGAGTTGCTGTCAGGGACTGATTAGATCTTGAGAAATATCTTGGAAATGGCTTGATCTAGTGAAGGTTTCAGGATCATATAAGTAACTTACCAAGGCTGAATTTGTTACCAAATAATCATCTGGACCCCCATGCAGGTAATCTTCTTTACAGAAAAAAATTTTGAAAGAAGTTGGAAACATAAAGATTTTGAAAAGAATAGCAGAGGAGGTTGTAACTTGGTAGCTGCCAGGAAGATCGAGCTGGATCAAAGGGAAGGAAAAGGCCATGCCTTTTAGAAATGAGTGGAAGAGACAGGCTCTGCTATGAAAATCTCCAGGCTGTTGCACTAGGAATGTGTGAGAGAATGAGAGAGAATGCCTTAGAGTAAAGCTAAGACCAAGTAGAAATTGAGCAGGTCCAGAAAAATCTCAAATATAGAGAAAAGAAAAATTTTACATTTTCCAAGATAAAACACAGAAAAATGAGCAAACTAACCATGAGAATCTGTGAGCAACTTCAGGAAGAGGAGCTTCTGAGGTGTGTAAACATGTCTCATTAAGGGGACAGTGATACTTGCTATCTTTTTGTCATTTTTAAAAATGGTCAAAGAAATGGCTTTTTAAATTTTATTATTATCATTATTTATTTATTTATTTATTTATTTACAGTCCAGCAGTTGTCCCCTCTCCTCCCACAGTTCTTCATCCCTTTTCTCCTTTCCACCACTGTCTCTGAGAGGATGTTCCCCCCACCAGGCCTCCTTCCTCCCTGGGGCCTCAAGTCTCTCCAGGGTTAGGTGCACCTTCTCCCACAAGCCCAGACCAGGCAGTCCTCTGTTATATCTATATCTCTGCCTATGTCTATATCTATGTCTATATCATCTATATCTATAATTTACATCTATATCTATATCTATATCTATATCTATATCTATATCTATATCTA
>JADRCD010180300.1:36069-48806 GCA_019843815.1 Montemys delectorum
ATCTATATCTATATCTATATCTATATCTATATCTATATCTATATCTATATCTATATATGTTGGGGCCTTGGACCAGCTCATGTATGCTGCTTGGTTGGTGGTCCAGTCTCTGGGTGTTCCCTGGGATCCAGGTTATTTGAGACTGCTGGTCTTCCTATGGGGTTGCCCTCCTCTTCCACTTCTTCCATCCTTCCCCTAATTCAACAAATAGGAGTCCCAACTTCAGTCCTATGGTTGAGTGTAAGTGTCCGCATCTGTCTTAGCCAGTTGCTTATTGGGCCTCTCAGAGGACAGCTATACTATGCTCATGTCTATCAGATCATAGCATCAGTAATATTGTCAGGCCTTGGTGTCTCCCCATGAGGTAGATCCCCAGTTGGCCAGACCACATTTCCCCCAGTCTCTTCTCCATTTTTGTCTCTGCAGTTCTTTTAGACAGGAACACTTCTGATCAGAAATTTTGAATGTGGGTTGGTAACACCATCCCTCCTTTTGAGGCCAGGTCTATCTACTGGAGGTGGGCTCTTTGAGTTCCCTTTCCCCACTGTTGGGCATTTTGTCTAAGGTCACTCCCATTGAGTCCTGAGAGTCTCTTACCTCCCAGGTCTATGGTACTTTCTAGAGCATCTCCCCATTTCCCACCTTCTGAGGCTACATATTTCCATTCATTCTGCTGGCCCTCTAGGCATCTCTCCTGTCCAATCCACATATCAGATCCTCTTCCCTTTTTCTCCACTCCCACCCAATTCCCTCCCTCCTTCTGTCTCCCAGGATTATTTTCTTCCACCTACTAAGTGGAATTGAAGCATCCTTCCTTGGCCTTCCTGCTTGTTAAACTTCTTAAACGTTGTGGGTTGGATCCCAGGTATTCTGCATTTTTTGGGTAATATCCACCTTTTGGTGAGTACATACCATGCATGTCCTTTTGGGTCTGGGTTACCTTACCCAGGATGATATTTTCTAGCTCCATGCATTTGCATGCAAAACTCATGATGTCTTCGTTCTTAATTGCTAAGTAGTATTCCGTTGTGTAAATGAACCACATTTTCTGTATCCATTTGTTGCATGAGGGACATCTGGGCTGTTTCCAGCTTCTGGCTATTACAAATAAGGCTACATTGAACATCGTGTTCTTGTGGTATGGTGGGGCATCATTTCGGTGTATGTCTAAGAAATGTATAGGTGGATCTTCACGTGGATCTATTTCCAATAGTCTGAGGAACCTCCAGATTGATTTCCAGAGTGGTTGTACCAATTTGCAATCCCACCAGCAAAGGAGGAGTGTACCTCTTTCTTCACATCCTTGCCAGCATGTACTGTAACCTGAGTTTTTGATCTTAGCCATTCTGATTGGTGTAAGGTGGAATATCAGGGTCCTTTTAATTTGCATTCCTCTGATCACTAAGGACTTTAAACATTTCTTTAAGTGTTTCTCAGGCCTTCGAGATTCCTCTGTTGTGACTTCTCTGTTTAGTTATATATCCCATTTTAATTAATTAATGTCTTAGTCAGAGTTTCTATTCCTGCACAAACATCATGACCAAGGAGCAAGATGGGGAGGAAAGGGTTTATTCAGCTTACTTCCACATTGCTGTTGATCACCAGAGGAAGCCAGGACTGGAACTCAAGCAGGTCAGGAAGCAGGAGCTGACACAGAGGCCATGAAAAGATGTTCCTTGCTGGCTTGCTGTTCCTGAGGGCACAAGTAAGTTACATGAAGAAGTTGTTCAAATGTCTATGGTTTCCACTCCTGTTACAATGCCATCTGCTGCCCATCATGCACCTATAGCCTCATGGACTGTTCCCTATGATCGTCTGACTGAAGAAAAGAAAACTAGGACCTGGTTTACTGATGGCTCTGCACGTTATGCAGGCATGACCCAAAAGTGGACAGCTGCAGCATTACAGCTCCTTTCTAGGACAACCCTGAAAGATACAGGTGAAGGAAAATCTTCATAGTGGGCAGAACTTCAGGCAGTTAACATGGTATTACAGTTTGTTTGGAAGAAGAAATGGCCAGATGTATGATTGTTCATTGACTCATGGGCTGTAGCCAATGATTGGCTGGATGGTCAGGGACATGGAAAGATCACTATTGGAAAATTGGTGAGAAAGACATCTGGGGAAGAAGTCTGTGGATAGATCTCTCCAAATGGGCAGAGGATGTGAAGATATTTGTGTCCCATGTAAATGCTCACCAAAAGGTGACTTCATCTGAGGAGGAGTTCAATAATCAAATGGATAAGATGACCCATTCTGTGGACAGTCAGCCTCTTTCTCCAGCCATCCCTGTCATTGCTCAATGGGCATATGAACAAAGTGGTCATGGTGGCCGAGACGGAGGTTATGCTTGGGCTCAACAACACGGACTTCCACTCACCAAGGCTGACCTGGCTACAGCTGCTGCTGAATGCAAGATCTGCCAACAACAGAAACCAACACTGAGCCCCAGATATGGCATCATTCCTCAAGATGACCAGTCAGCAACCTGGTGGCAGGTTGACTACATTGGACGACTTCCTCCATGAAAAGGACAACGTTTTGTTCTCACTGGAGTAGACACTTATTCTGGTTATGGATTTGCCTTTCCTGCATGAAATGCTTCTGCCAAAACCACTATCCGTGGACTCACTGAATGCCTTATCTATCATCATGGTATTCCACACAGTATTGCTTCCAACCAAGGAACTCATTTCACAGCCAGAGAAGTGCGACAGTGGGCCCATGATCATGGAATCCACTGGTATTACCATGTTGCCCATCATCCTGAAGCTGCTGGTCTGATAGAAAGATAGAATGGCCTTTTGAAGACACAGCTACAGTGCCAATTAGGTGGCAACAGCTTGGAGGGCTGGGGCAGAGCTCTTCAGAAGGCAGTATATGCTTTGAATTAGCATCCAATATATGATACAGTTTCCCCATAGCCAAGATCCATGGGTCCAGGAATCAAGGGGTGGAAAAGGGAATAGTTCCACTCACTATCACTCCTAGTGACCCTCTAGGAAAATTTTTGCTTTCTGTCCCCACAACTCTAGGTTCTGCTGGCCTAGAAGTTTTGGTTCCAGAGGGTGGAGTTCTCCTACCAGGAGCCACAACAAACATTCCATTGAACTGGAAGCTCAGACTTCCCCCTGGTCATTTTGGACTTCTAATGCCCTTAAACCAACAGGCTAAGAAGGGAATAACAGTATTAGGAGGAGTGATAGATCCAGATTACCATGGAGAAATCGGATTGCCTCTTCACAATGGAGGTAAGCAAGATTATGTCTGGAGTGCAGGAGATCCCTTAGGGCGTCTCTTAGTACTTCCATGTCCTGTGATTAAGGTCAATGGGAAATTACAACAGCCTAATCCAAGCAGGATGACAAAGGATGCAGACCCATCAAGAATGAAGGTATGGGTCAATCCTCCAGGAAAAGAGCCAAGACCTGCTGAGGTGCTTGCTGAGGGGGAAGGAAATACAGAATGGGTAGTAGAGAAAGGTAGTTATAAATACCAGCTAAGGCCACGTAATCAGTTGCAGAAACGAGGATTATGAGTAATATGAATGCTTCTGTCTTATTTTGTTAAGAATACACTTTTCTTCCAATTTCTTTAACATCAATTGGTATTTAAGTTGAGACACTAAAGAATGTTCCCAAGGGACATTGTAAATTTATAAATGCATTTGCAATTGTACGAGGAATAGTTATATCATGTTAGGCGTACTCATGATTTTATTGTTTCATGTGGACATGGGATATTATTTGTGTCAAATTGACAAAGGGTGAATTGTAGTGGCTACTCCTGGTTGTCAACTTGACTACGTCTGAAATGAATTACAATCCAAAATTAGAAGGCTCACCTGTGGCCCTAATCTGGAGGCTGAGAGATACAAGTTTCTGACCTGAATCTTGGCATAGAGACCTTAAGGAATAGTGGCTACGAATCTCATGGGATTAACATAGAAAGCTCTATGAGTTCAAGGTCATCCGGGGTTAAAGGTGTGATGGCACACACCTTTAACCTGGGCCACACTTTTTGCTGGAGACCTATATAAAGACATTGGAAGAAGGAAGGCGCTCTCTGCTTTGCCTACTTGCCTTGTGGGACTGAGCAATTGCTGGATCCTTAGACTTCCATTCACAGCTGCTGCCGTGACTGTTGTTGGGAGTTGGACTACAAACTGTAAGTCATCAATAAATCCCTTTACTACATAGAGACTACCATAAGTTCTGTGACTCTAGAGAACCCTGACTAAGACAAGAGCCAAGACCTGCTGAGGTGCTTGCTGAGGGGGAAGGAAATACAGAATGGGTAATAGAGGAAGGTAGTTATAAATACCAGCTAAGGCCATGTAATCAGTTGCAGAAAGAGGATTATAAGTAATATGAATGCTTCTGTCTTATTTTGTTAAGAATACATTTTTCTTTCTTCCAATTTCTTTAACATCAATTGGTATTTAAGTTGAGACACTAAAGAGTGTTCCCAAGGAACATTGCCCCTTTGTAAATTTACAAATGTGTTTGGGTTGGAAGAGGAATAGTTATATCATGTTAGGCATATTCATGATTTTATTATTGTTTCATGTGGACATGAGATATTATTTGTGTCAAGTTGACAAGGGGTGGATTGTAGTGGCTATTCCTGGTTGTCAACTCGACTATATGTGAAATGAAGTACAATCCAGAATTAGAAGGCTCACCTGTAGCCCTAAACTGGAGGCTGAGAGATACAAGTTTCTGACGAGAATCTTGGCATGGAGATCTTGAGGTATAGTGGCTATGAATCCCAGAAGATTAAGATAGGAAAACCTACGAGTTCAAGGTCATCTGGGTTTAAAGGTGTAGTGGCAGACACCTTTAATCTGGGCCACACCATTTGCTGGAGACCTATATAAGGACATTGGAAGAAGAAAAACTTGCTCTGCTTTGCCTGCTTGCCTTGTGGGACTGATCAACTGTTAGATCCTTGGACTTCCATTCACAGCTGCTGCCAACCATTGTTGGGAGTTGGATTACAGACTGTAAGTCATCAATAAATTCCTTTACTACATAGAGACTACCATAAGTTCTGTGACTCTAGAGAACCCTAACTAATACAATTAATTAATTAATTTTACACTCCATATATTATTCCCCTCCCCCATCCACCATTCTATTGCTCTATATCCAATACCTCCTCCCCACACCCCTGTCTCCATGTGGATGTCCCCACCTGCCCCTCCCCCACAACACCAGACCTCTAAACTCCCTGGGGCCTCCAGTCTCTTGAGGGTTAGGTGCATCATCTCTGAATGAACACAGACCCAGCAGTCTGTTGCTGTATGTGTGCTGAGTGTTTCATATTAGCTGGTGCATGCTGCCTGTCTGGTAGTCTAGTGTTTAAGAGATCTTGGGGGTCCAAAATTAATTGAGACTGCTGGTCCTCCTACAGAGTCATCCTCCAAGCTTCCTTCAGTCTTTCCCAAATTCAATAATAGGGGTCAGCTGCTTCTGTCCATTGGTTTGGTGCAACTATCTGCATCTGACTCTTTCAGCTGCTTGTTGGGTCTTCTAGAGTGCAGTCATGATAGGTCCCTTTTTGTGAGGACTCCATAGTGTCAGGTCTTGGGACCTCCCCTTGAGCTGGATCCCACTTTAGGCTTGTTGCTGAACCTTCTTTTCCTCAGGCTCTTCTCCATTTCCATCCCTGTAATTCTTCCAGACAGGAACAATTATGGGTGAGAGTTGTGACTGGCATGTCACCCACCTTCCACATTTGATGTCCTGTCTTTCTGCTGAAGGTGGGCTCTATAAGTTCTCTCTCCCTACTGTGGAGTCTTTCATCTAAGGTCCCTCCCTTTGATTCCTGAGAGTCTCTTATCTCCCAGGTCTCTGGTGCATTCTGGAGGGTCCCCCCAACCTCTTACCTCCCAAGGTTGCCTGTTTCCATTCTTTCTCCTGGCCCTCAGGGCTTCAGTCCTTTTCCCTCACCCAATACCAGATCAGGTTACCCTCTCCCCAACTCTCCCCATCAACTTTCCCAACTAGATTCCTCCCTTCTTTCCCACTTGTGATTGCTTTCTTCTCTCTCCCAAGTGGGATTGGGCTTCCTCACTTGGGCACTTCAGCTTGTTGACCTTTTGAGTTCTGTGGACTGTATCTTGGGTATTCTGTGCTTTGTTTTTCTCTTTTTTCCTTTTTCTTTTTGGCTAATATCTACTTATTAGTGAGTACATACCATGCATGTTCTTTTGGGTCTGAGTTACATCACTCTGGAGGATATTTTCTAGTTCCATCCATTTGCCTTCAAAACTCAGGATGTCCCCGTTCTTAGTAGCTGAGTAGTGTTCCATTGTGTAAATGAACCACATTTTCTGCATCTATTCTTCTGTTGTGAGACATCTGGGTTTTTTCCAGTTTCTGGCTATCACAAATAAGGCTGCTATGAACATAGTAGAACACGTGCCCTGTGGCATGGTGGGGCATCTTTTGGGTATATTCCCAAGAATGGTATTGCTTGGTCCTTAGAAAGATCTATTTCAAATTTTCTGAGGAACCTCCAGATTGATTTCCAGAAAGATTGTACCACTTTGCAATCCCACGAACAATGGAGGAGTATTCCTCTTTCTCCACATCCTCTCCAACATTTGTTGTCACCAGAAGTTTTGATCTTAGCCATTGAAGATTGGTGTAAGGTAGAATCTCAGGGCCATTTTGATTTGCATTTCTCTGATCATTAAGGACTTTGAACATTTCTTTAGATGTTTCTCAGCCATTCAAGATTCCTCAGTTGTGAAACCTCGGTGTAGCTCTGTACCCCATTTTTAATGGGTTGTTTGGGGGGGGGGGGTTCGTGATTAACTTCTTGAATTCTTTATATATTTTGGATATTAGCCATCTATCAGATGTGCAGTTAGTGAAGTTTTTTGCCAATCTGTAGGTTGACAATTTGTCTTATTGACTATGTCCTTTGCCTTACAGAAGCTTTCCAGTTTCATGAGGTCTCATTTATCGATTCTTGATATTAGAGCATGAGCCATTGGAGTTCTGTTTAGGAAACTTTACCCTATGCCAATGAGTTCAAGGCTCTTTCCCACTTTCTCTTCTACTAGATTCAGTGTATCTGTGTCAACCCTGACTAAAACAATCTGGTTTTATGTTGAGGTCCTTGATCCACTTGGACTTGAGCTTTGTGCAAGGTGACAAATATGCAACTATTTTCATTCTTCTACATACAGCCAGTTAGACCGGCACCATTTATTGAATATGCCTTCTTCTTTCCATGGTATATTTTTGGCTTCTTTGTCAAAGATCAAGTGTCCATAAATGTGTAGTTTTATTTGTGGGTCTTCAATTCTATTCCATTGATCAACTTATCTGTTTTTGTTCCAATACCATGCTGTTTTTATCACTATTACTTTGTAGTGTAGCTGGAGTTCAGGGAAGGTGATTTTCTCCAGACATTCTTTTATTGTTAAGAATTGTTTTCATTATTCTGTTGTTTTTTTTTTCCAAATGAATTTAAGAATTACTCTTTCCATATCTTTGAGGAATTGTGTTGGGATTTTGATAGGGATTGCATGGAATCTATAGATTGTTTTTGTTAATATGGCCATTTTTACTGGGTTTTGTTTTTGTTTTTGTTTGTTTGGTTGGTTTATTTTTTACGTTTTGATACAGAGTCTTTCTACATAGCCCTAGCTGTCCCAGAACTTGCTATATAGACCAGACTGACCTCAAACGTACAGAATTCTGCCTGAGTCTGCCTCCTAAGTGCTGAGATTAAAGGCCTGAACCACCATACCTGACTTTTGTTTTGTTTTGAGTTTTTTTGGTTTTTTGGTTTTTTGTTGTTTTTATTTTTTATTTTGCAACAATGTCTCATTTAGCTCAAGTTTACAGTGAACTTGCTGTATAAATGAGATTATAGGTATATACCATAATTCCAAACAATATATTTAAGGATTTCAGTAGTAGTTTTGTTAAGTATTAAAAATGCCCTTTAATAGTATGTTTCATAAATGTTTACTGTAAGAACTCTGATAGTACCTTTATAACTTTTGAGGAAAATGATATACTCCATACTAGTTTCCCATGTTTTACTATCTTCCATAAAATATTTATTTATTTACATCCAAATGCTATCCCCCTTCCCAGTTTCCCATCCAAAAGCCCCCATCCCCTCCTTCCTGCCCCTGCCTTTATGAGGGTGCTCCCCTACGCACCCACCCAGTCACTCCTGCCTCAGTGGTCTAGCATTCTCATATCCTGGGTCATGTACTACATAAAAAATGTATTAATCATCACATACTATGGCTACTATAGGCTACATGAAACACACAAACTAATACATGCAACACTGAAGAAATTTTGCTAAGCTAGTGGAATTTATAGAATGGATTAGGAAGAATAAAAACATCCTTTTAGGGTGCAAGTTTTTACTGAGGGTCCCTTTAGTTTTTCCACAATTGCAAAGGAATTTAAGACCCAAATCTTCCAGAACTACTAACCAGGTGGGAGAGGGTCTCAGGGGTCAATGAAAGTAACCTTGACTCAGATGCATAGCAGTGGGGACTTGCAGATGCTTTCTGTGGTGGGAAGGGGGCCCAATAGAGAGAGGGCCACCAACCCAACCACATACTTCTGTCGCAACATTTGTCCTGTCTACAAGAAGTGCAGGGAGAAAGGTGAAACAGAAACTGAAGGAATGGGCAACCAATGACTGGCCCAACTTGAGACCCATCCCACGGACAAGCACCAATCACTGATATTATTGATGATGTTCTATTGTGCTAGAGACAGGAGCCTAGTATGAGAGGCTCCACACAGCATCTGACTAAAACAGATACAGAGACCCACAGCCAGACATTGAATAGAGCTTGAGAAACCTTGGGAAGGAGTTGGGGGAAGGACTGAAGGCCCTAGTAGGGATCAAACCTCCACAGGAGGACCAACAGCTAACCTGGGCCTTTGGGGACTCTCAGAGACTGGGCCACCAACCAAGGAGTATACATGGGCTGGACCAAAGCCCCCAGAACTGTAGCAAATGTGTAGCTCGGTCTTCACGTGATCCCCTAACAACTAGAACAGGCCTATCCTGAAGCTATTGCCTGTCTGTAGAGTCCCCTCCCCTGGCTAGACTGCCCTGGGGAGGGTGTGCTAATATGGAAATTAGGACAACAGTTACTTAGAAAGCTGGGAATTAATCTACCTAAAATACAACTATACCACTCTTGGGCGTATAATTTAAGTTTGGCATCCTACCACAAGGACACTTGCTCGATCATGTTCATTGCTGCTGTATTTATAATAGCCAGAAACTGGAAACAATCTAGATGTACTTCAACTGAAGTATGGATGAAAAAAAATGTGGTACATTTTTACTATGGAATATTAGTCAGCTGTTATAAAAGATGGCATTATTAAAGGCAAATGGATGTAACTAGAAAAAGTCATCCTAAGTTATGTAACTAAGATCAAGACAGATAAATATTTGCTTATATGTAGATATTAGTCAAATGAATGACAATCAAGCTATAATCTGAAGACCCTAAATGTCAAGGCACAGAAGAATAGATTCATGGATCTCCCAAGGAGGGAGAAATAAAATGAAAAAAATAGGAGTGCTTGCACACTAATGTGGGGAATTGGTTGACTCCAGATAGATCATTTACTTAGTTTTATTTAAATTACTGTTCACTTGTGATTCAGCAATTCCATTATGAGGAGTTCATCCCAGTGGCAATAACAAATTTTAAACATTGAGCAGTTTATGTTTTTTTTAAATACATCACAAAATATTCACACACAATTTTAGATATTAATAGTGTTCTGATTATTATAATTGGAAACTATTGCCTGGCCTCTGAGAGAATAATAAAATAAGGTTAGCCTTACAAAGAACTATGCAGCTGAAGTCACATTTGAAGTGCCTGTATGTGTTGGCATTGTCCTGTTATTGATAGTAAATGCTTTTAAGCATACAAGCCAAGCTGAATCAGGGTTTTTGTAGAAGAACACATTTATTTTAGAGTTAACTGATATACAATAGATTTGCATATTCATGTTTATTTTTATAGACAGCACTCTGCATCATACAATTTGTTATCCCTTAGGAAATGATGATGTTAGGTCTAGTTACCCTGAGAATTGTTTGTTCCTATTTAATGTTTTCCTATAGGAAATGGGAGCATAAATTCTTCATTATTTCAAAGATGACGAGTCTCCATATTATGGTATATTTTACATTTAACAGGATTTTACATACTTTAAATAAATGAACTGTAGTACTGTAGAAATAAAAATTTCATGAACTTTCCTATAATTCATAAGATTAGTCCAAAATAAGATCTCTAAGACAACATACAGATAAGCAAATCTGTCACGTATTTTAGGATAAAATGAAGAAGAAGAAGGAATGGTCCATCCACTGCTCACTGAGATAATAACTGGAGTTTGAAAGCACAAATTTGACAGAATTTACATGTTCAACTGAAGAAAACTGTGAAACTAATAAGGGGTTAGTGTTTTGGTATCTTTTTATATTTACTCATAAAAAGATAATTGTAAGTGATTACAAAAGTGTTTTAATATTAGAACACCTTTTAAATATATATGATATTCGTAAGATCCCACAAAACTAATTACAATTGTATTTCTTGGCCTGTGAGCCATTTAATCTATAATGTGATTTGTGTAGCTTTCCCTTATAGTGAATAATATTATGAAGATATATGTATGTGTAATTGTTAAAGCAGAACAAATCAATAATTTCATGCAAGAAAAATTTATTGTAAGTACAATATAATTAAACATTTATATCAATCCTACCAATGGAAAGATTTGATAAATTATATTTTCTGATATATTGTTTTATAACATCTGCATGTCCTAAAGAACTTTGACAACCATGCTACTGTTCTTTACAATGGTTTATAGATCACTGAGAGATGAATACATGTGAGAATAGTGAGTACTTTTTTCTAAGCAAAGGCTGTGTGATATATTAAGTTTTCTTTGTCCCAGACTGCTTTATCTGTCTGTAATATCCTATCTCAAAACTTCAGTTCCTTTACAAACCATCTAAATATCCAAATGTTCATATATATATTCTTTTGTATATTTCTGTAAACACCAAAGAAAAGAAGATTGATTCTCAATTATCCATTGGTTCTTTTATGGGTGGTGTTTTGCATTTCTAATGTTTTAAAGAATAATTTGTACCTCATAGTTTGGAAATAATCCTATTAGCATCCACAATGCAGAACATATGATCTTATCTATTTTCTATTTTAAATGGTTTAAATAATTATATTTTGTTTTTTTAAAACTCTAGTAAAAGTTTTTTTCCTAGGGATCTCACTAATTATTTAATAAATGATATCTAAGTTGGCTTTTGAATAGAATTTGAATAAAATATTCCAGAAAAGCTTTTATAAAAGAGAGTAATTTTAAAAATTTTTAAATCATAACTTCTGAATACAGTCCCAGTAAGTGAATGCAAACCACAATACTTTACATTTATTTACATTTACATGATATTATTCATATCCTATCTCTCTATCTTTTCTTAGATGTCTTAAATATTTACATGTTTCTCTTTTATTCAGTAGCTTACCAGGCATTTCATATCATTACACCCTGTACTGTATCAATACTGCAGAAATGAGAAAAAGTTATGTATTACCAAAGGGCTCATAATGAAAGAAAGTCATACCTGGGATGTAGAACCAGAGACAACCCAGAAGCTTTAAGTAAAAAGTAAATAGATTCAGCACCCTTGGTAAAGTGGAATACATGAACACAAGTATTAGTAGCAATAAAACAAAATCACTCATGAATCAGATATGCTAGTCTTTTATTGACTGGATAAAATAGTACCGATGAGCTAACTCTAATTACTGACATGGCTGGGTTGTTATTATGGGGTTATATTCATTTCCAGATATAGACTGATATTCATAGGTCACTTTGTTCTATGATACAGTTCCTAAAACTAACTGGGAAATTAACACTTCACATTGTACATGGCCTACATTTCTTAAGCTTTAAGTTTTTTCTAATTATTCAAAATATTACATTCTTTTCAAATTTTCTATGCTTATATGGCTATAAAATGAGTAGAATATGTAAAGATTTAATATTGAATCAAAATATTCCATAAATATAAGGTATCTGTCTTACACAATTATTTTAAAATGGAAATTACTCATATTTTTACTTGAAATATGAATTTTACTTGAATATGGCTTTACATTTATATGTTAAACAATAGTTATTCCTTTTTTCATAAAGATATTTTCTCTTTTCAAAACTGTCACAAATCAGAAGATAGTTGCGAGAAGTCCTACCAGTAAGATAGTTTATGGTAGCAAGTTCACCTGGTGACTCAGTTGGAAATCGATGTGATGTTCATGTTTCCCAGTTATCTTCTAGGAGCTGAGCTCTGATTATCACCACACCCACCTTGCTAGAATCTCATACTATGATCTTATATATTTTCTTCTTTAGAGATTTTCTTTCTTAGAAGTGCCCTATATGTATATATCTAAATTGGGAGTTACTATGGCTACTGGGAACACCACTGTTTACTATAAATATTGTATCACTGAAGTGGCAACTTACTCAACAGATTTATTTGAGAAATTTTCAAATACACTTGAATATTTTATTTAAACAAATTACTGGAAAGATAGGTACAGGTGAACAGTAATACAATTAAGGGACCATTTCACATAACTGGTATGCCTCCTGTAAATTGGCAAAAAAAAAAAA
>JADRCD010180301.1:0-10249 GCA_019843815.1 Montemys delectorum
AAGAACCCACATGCAGGCAGAGCAGCTGAGGCAGAGCACAACCCGACACATAGCCTACCCCATCTAAATCTACTCAGCTGCAATGCAGCTTCTTTGACCCTGTTCCTATTTACTTTCTAGGGTTCATCCAAGGGATGATAGACCCCCAAGAACAAGGCAGAAGGTGCCTGGGGTCACAAGCCACTCTCAGCAGTTCCTTCCCTCTTGGGTTCAGGACTGAAGCATTGGCACTGTCTTGAGACTTGGGAACATTGAACCTTCACAGCTTCTAGATGCTGGGAGCACAGCAGGGCAATTCAGATCCTTGGACCACAGAAATATCAAATGTGGGGACCCCAAAAGTGGGTCTAGGTCCCTACCCAAATGAGGTACCTTCACAGATACCCATGAGGAACTGCTCTCACTGCTACCCACCTCCCATCTTGATATCTAGACATGGCTTCTGCTGGAGGGTGTCCCAAACAGCTCTCCCACATGCTTTTGTCCTGATAGCAAAGCCACAGCCACCTCAGTTCTGTGGTAATGAAGGATGTTGTTTTTGAAGCACTTATTTGATATTTTTTTAATAATTTTAAACAAGTCAGTTCAAAGAAAGTATCTAATGGGGCTGGAGAGATGGCTTAGCAGTTAAGAACAGTGGCTACTCTTCCAGAGGACAGAGGTCCTTTTCTCAGGATTTACACGGCAGCTAATAAACATCCATAAATCCAGTTCCAGGAGATCCAATACCTCAGCTCTCTACCTCTACGAGTACTATGCAAGTGATGCACAGATACACATGCAGGCAAAACATCCATAGACACCAAAGAAACAAGAACAGAAAAGAAAAGAAAGGCAGGATCTAAGAAAGAAAAAGAAAGAAAGGCAGGATCTAAGGTGCTGTGGTGGAGCTCAGTAGTAGACTGCATGCTTAGCGTGTTTGAGGACTTGGTTTCTAGCTGGGACATGAAAAAGGTTACATGTTTGGTTAAGCACGAGAACATCAGCACATAAATGTAGACAAGAGCCAGATGACACTTGGAGCACACTGTAACACAGAATGTCCCTAAGAGGAGAGAGGACACTCAATCCCAGGCCATTTCACAGGGCACACAAGGTCATTTTGTGCAGAAATGACCTCACACATGCTTAGAATATGGCCATGTCACACCAGGCCACAGGGTCTGCCATTGCAACACTCAAGTGTCCTTTCTAGACACAGCCACTTGGGAATCAGCTGTCTCTGGGGAAAATCTTTTTTAAAAAGATATTATTGATTTAAGAGCATTCTGATAATTTACTCTGCCCTCCCTTACCGTGTCAATAGGCTGTGGAATGTCAAGTTGCCCCAGCATCTCAGGGCAGCACACAGCCTGCTAAGGGCATAGCCCAGTGCACAAGTATGGCAGCTACAGAGCTGGCATGAATGCTGAAACCAAGCGGGTGGGTGGGCAAGAGGATATGTGTGTGGCTTAGAAAGTGACCCAGTCAGAGATACCAGAAACGGGGGAGGCTTCCCAGGCACAGCCAGCGGCCAAATATATCATGGCTTCTTATGGCTGGGCATTGCATAGCTTAGACAATATTTACCTTGATCAGTGTCCTCACCAGGAAGGCATCAGGATAGCCCATAAGGCCCTATGACTGTATCCTGTTGTCTTTCTATTGGAGCACCCTGCTGCACATGATCTTCCACTATAGAGAGAAGGGGGGGGGGGGGACACTCACCTTCTCCTTTGATGTCATGAGGGTACCCGATGACAGCAGTTTCTGGAACAGCAGGATGGTCAGCCTGTGCAGAACGGAGGACAAGAGGCCCTGAGAGGACTTGGGGTGTACATTCCCATCCTGACTCTGAGATCAACAGAGGCATCGTGAGAGTACCAGGCAAAGTAAAAGGTAGGCCGAGCTTACCATGGCATCCTCAATCTCTGCAGTCCCCAGGCGATGACCACTGATGTTGATGACATCATCCATGCGCCCTGTGATCTGGTAATAGCCACCCTCCGTCCGGTGAGCTCCATCTCCAGTGAAGTAATAACCTACACCATAGTGGAGCATTCAGGGCCAGGGGCTCTGAGCCAGGCCCGGCGCAGTCCAAGTTCCTGACCTGTTATCTCCCTCCAGCAACTAACCCATAAACATCTCTCTAGGTGGTCCCAGGCTGTGTTCTAAGGAGAGGGCAAGTGACACTGAGACTGTGTCACATGAATGACGTCAAGACTGTTAATGCCCAGGAAACAGGCAGTAGCATGGCAGGGATGCTCATAAAAATGGATGCAGCTGTAACCTTGAGACTGAAAGCTCCTACATCCAGCAAGGCAGAGAGATATCTTGGCAGTCACACAACCTTCCAACCCATGACCCAAAACAAACATGCGGAGAATGGGAATGTAAACTGTGAGAACACCCAGCCTCTGCGACAGCTTCCCAATCATGTCTCACCACTCACTTTTCCCCCAGTCTCTACCATGATGTCCATCCCAAGCCAGAGCCATGGATAGACTCATGTTCATCCCGACCCAATCTCCCAGTCAAGGTAAGGAAGGCCTGAGAAGGAAAGGGAGGGTCCAGGGCCAGACTCACTTTCACAGAGCCATCACATTATACGCAGCTGCCATGAATTTAACCAGTTCCTCTATCTATAGAAATACGATTCTAGGAATCCATGAAGAAGATATGGGAATCTACCCTAGCTGCTCACCTGGGTATGCTCTGAAGTAGGCATCTATGAACCTCTGGTGGTCACCATAGATGGTCCTTGCCATGCCTGGCCAAGCTTTGGAAATACACAAGGCCCCAGAGACATCGTCACCTTCCACAACATTGCCCTACAGATGGAGGGAGATATTCATGAGGCACCTGGCCAGCTCTGGGAGAAAGGCAATGAATTGACTATCAGCTTGATCAGAGGCAGAAAATATAAAGCACTGGATAGAACTCTACAGAACTTTCCTCCTGACAAAGTCTGGTGAGGGCCCTGGGTTGCAGCAGTCATGAGCAGTGCTGTTTAAGAAAGAGCTGCAGAGCATGTGTGAGGGCCTGGCCTTTACTCCAAGGACTAGACCTGCATCTTAGCAAGGGACAGAAACTAGGGGGTGAGAGGTTTGCCAGATGAGTAGCAAGGCCTTATGTGCAAGGGACAACCTCTGCAAGACCCCTCACACCTTCTCATCCATGAGTGCAGGGACGATGCCAAAAAATGGCCTCATGGCCATGCCCGGGAGAATCTCTGCCCCATCTTCTGAGGGCCGTGGTGCAATGCAGATGCCTCCAGTTTCTGTGGGAAGGATGAAGAAACACCAATTGACCTGGGAACCAGGGACAGACATGTTCCACAATGTGCCGATCTAGGCTTGGTCTGCAGTCTCTTCCACCACGGGCCCAAGCAGTGAGCTCTGAGCTCTGCATTCAAGAGATGGGTATGAGCACTACCCTCTGTCCAATAGGCCCTTACTGGGCCGGGCCTATGTTTGAAATAGGGAAGGGTGAAAAGCCACCTACTTGCACAGGAAGATGGAAGAAATAAACTGCTTGAAGCTGAGACCAATGAATAGTGAAGACGGTGTGGTCATTTCTCGGGCACCTGAACCAGTCAGCAGGTAGGGCAGGGTTTCATGAGGCACATTGTGGAAAGTTCTCTGTCCCATGTCTCTCAACACAGGCCAGAGATGTTCTATGAACCTGTCTCATGCTGGCTACTTGCAAAATAAGGCTTTCGACAGATGCGCTACTATGTAGTGGTGGCCCCTTTCCCTGAACATCCCAAGGAATCACATATTTTAAAAAAAAAAAAGAAAAAGAAAAAAAAGGACAAATCAAAACAAAAGTGCCATGGGGGTGGAGGTGACTTCTTTCTCCTGCAAACGGATGGACGTGTCCTTCTCAGAAGTGTCTGTATTTGGAAAGGGGTGGTGCTGAGGCAGAAAGCTTTTGAGCAGGTATGAGATGCTGGGCTGAGGTCCCAGCACTACATCAAAATTAAAAAGGAAGGAAGCAAGCAAGGAAAGGGCCTCTGCCTGTAAAGAATGAGCCCCGAGGACTCTCGAGACCACTGGCCCTGGACTGTCACCTCATTTCCCCCTCACTCTGGAACTCACACACAGGCTGTAAGACACACATGGAATGGAGGCATTACACGTCCCCGACAGCAGCCAGGCTGTACCTCTGAACGCTCTCCTAGGCAACTGCATGCTGAAGGGACATGGGCCTCGGGAGCACCATCACAATCACATTTGAGAGCACGGACCCTGGTGCTAGGTATGCGTGAGCCCCTCCAGTCCCAGGTTAGTCCTCAGGCCTGTGACAACTCCCCCTCAGAGGCACTCACCCGTCTGCCACCAAGTGTCCACAAGTGTGCATCTGCCATCACCCACGATTTTGTGGAGCCACTCCCAGGCCTCGTGGTTGATAGGCTCTCCCACTGAAACCACACAAAAGCAAGAAGAAAATTAACAGGCTTCAAAATAACCTGGAACAAAAAAGGAAATAACTTATTAAGGAGGAACAGCTCAGTGATCTTGCTGAAGGCTACACCAAGGGACCTGGAAAGGCCTGTGGTCCCATGTCCATAGTCATCAAAGTAATGCACATTATGATGACTACCTGCACTCTGACAGTTCAAAAGGTTCAAAACTATGGCGGAAAAGGATACTATCCATACATAGTACAGGACTGAAATCTGGCACCAAGTTCCTGAGGAGCGAGTATGGTGCACTTGCTGTAATTAAGAGAGTATACATGGGGCTAGAAAGATGGATCAGCGGTTAAGAGCACTAGCTGCTCTTCCAGAGGTCCTGAGTTCAGTTCCCAGCAACCACATGGTGGCTCGCAACCATCTATAGATGAATCTGATGCTCTCTTCAGGCAGGCGTATGTATATGTATACAGCCGAGCATTCGCATTAAATAAATAGAATTTTTAAAAAAGAGAGAGAATATATTTCATACAACTATTTTGGACAATTATCAAGGGTAGAATCTAGTAAAGCTAAAGATGTGTTTACCCTACTACCCGAAATTCTGACTTCTGACATTTACTCCATAGAACTCAGAATAGACACCTGACAAAGAATGGATAGGTACACAGATGGACCCATGCCAGGCTTGCTCATCGCTGCCAGAAAGAGATGACTGCCTTTAAGGGCAGAATGGGTAAGCTGTGGTCTATCTATGCAGAATACCATAGAACTATAAAAATAAACAAGCCACTGCTACCCACGACAACAGAGTGTATGGTCCCACCCACATGAAGCTCAGAATCACAGCAAGAGGTTGCCGGAGAGAACCTTCCATACCCTATTCTGTTTTCTAGTCTATATTCTTCTCTAGTTGATCTAGATCATGCTCACCTGTGTTATGTATGAAAGAAAGCCTCTATCAACCTGGCTCCTTGGCACCTGCACTTTTGACTGGCTCTTAAGCCTCTAAAAAGAGGTGCTCTGCCCCAGCCTTCACAGCGACTGTCAGGAAAGCTCCCGGGGCTAGCACACAACCCTTGCTCATCAGTTTAGAGCAAATATGGCTGAAACAGTGGAGTGCCCCTGCCCTGCCCTGTTTAGTATAACTACCCAGTTTAGCATTGCCTAGCAAAGCCCCAGGGCCACGCTAAGCCACATCTCACTGTGCTCACCTGACCCCAGTGTGCGCAGGGAAGAGCGGTCATACTTTTTCACCCAGGCATCCCCATACTTCAGCAGCAGCCGGACAGCTGTGGGGGCACCGTAGAACTGGTTGATCTTTAGCCTCTGCACTGTCTCCCAGTAACGACCTACAAAAGAGTCATAGTCAGCCAGGTAGCCCACCAAGCATGGCCTAATTTACACATGCAAGCCGAGCTCAGAGTTATGAGGGCTGGGTCTGTGCATGTGATCACAGAAAGGGAGCCTATACCATCCCTGAAGAAAGAGGTCCCAGGGAACTCCCTAATTACAAGGTGGCATGCAGAAGCCTCTGCACCCAACCTTGGACGACAGCATCGCGTGAGGTGTTCCACGTGAGCTAGTCAGGGATCAGCCTCAGACGTTATTGCTGCAAGTTTTTTAAAAAGTGACATGGAACTTTGATCAGTAGTTATTAAATGATCCTTAAAGTATTGACCCATCTTCCCTCGGTGACAGCATAGCTACATATGTGTATCCATGTGCCCAGAAAACACACACATAATACTCAGAAACTCCACAGATCACACTGTTCCAGGAAGCAATTCTTAAGCAATAATCCTCTGTCCCCGCTATCACCCCATTAAGCTTCCTTGAGTGCAGCTGAGGGGGCCAAGAGGCAGCAAAGAAAAAGTTCACACCCCAGAACTGTGGCATGTTAGGGCAAGAGCCAGCAACAACTCAACTACACTAAAGTAAATATTTGGGGGAACTGTATTATGTGAGAGAAACACAGAAAGACAGCAGGATGCGGTCATGTTCTCAAAGATGCAATTTAACAAGGGTGGCTGTATACAGATGTAGAGGCTCACAGCCATGCATTGAACTGAGTACAGGGTCCCCAATGAAGGAGTTAGAGAAAGGACCTATGGAGCTGAAGGGTTTGCAGCCCCTTAGGATGAACAACAATAGAAACTAACTAGTACCCTCAGAGCTCCCAGGGATTCAGCCACCAACCAAGGACTATACATGGAGGGACTGATAGTTCTGGCAGCATGTGTATAGTAGAGGATTGCGAAGTCAATCATCAATGGGAGGAGAGCCCCTTGACCCTGTGAAGGTTCTATGCCCCAGTGTAGGGGAATGCCAGGGCCAATAAGTGGGAGAGGGTGGGGTGGCAGGCATGGTGAGGGGGAGGCAACAGGGGTTTGTTCTTGTTGTTTTTGTTTGTTTGTTTTTTGGAGGGGAAACTGGGAAAGGAGAAATTTGCATGTAAATAAAGAAAATATCTAATTAAAAACAAAAAAACAAGGGTGGCTGTAAGCAATGTATGGTCCTGAGGCTTGGGCAGTGGGACTGAGGAGGGTGGGAAAGATGGATGGATGGCCCAAGCTTTGAGGAAAGGCCACATGTAGACAACTGAAGTGGCCTTAGATATGAGCTGGAGAATGCCGAAGCAATGGCTCTCAGCAGGCAGCTTCCAATATAGGCACAGGAAACACGAAATGGGCAGTTTTGAGATGAGATTGCTCCTGGTCAAACTCCCTCTGATCTTTCTGCACATGGCAGTAGGCTCCAGTTCATCTAGCAGGGCTCAAAGACTAGCATATCCAGTGTCTACTCGGCCTCTGGTCAATAGGACAGAAGAACTGTCCCCTTGCCAGATGCAAGCCTCCAGGCTTCTGTGACTCTTCCAACCTTGAGTTCCCTCCCCTACTACCTAAAGCCGGCCTCACCAGAGCTCTTGGTCCTCACCAGCATCAGGGTAAACTGGGGTGCTCTCAAAAAGGACTGTGGTAGCTCCATTGCAGAGGGGTCCATACACCACATAGCTGTGTCCTGTGATCCAACCGATGTCAGCCACGCAGCCAAAGACATCACCTGGCTGGTAGTCAAACACGAGCTACGGATACAGGAGAGGACCCTCAAGAACTTGTCTTTCTCGAGTCACCCTTTTCCTATGAACCACTAAGACACAGTCATTTGCACAGCAGTCTGTAACTATGACAACCACCACAGCTGTCAGGAGTAAGGTGACTGATGGCTGCAGAGGTTTCCCACAGAGCCCAGCAGAAGACAGAGCTACAAACATAGGCAGCGACCGTGACCATGTGGCTATTACAAGTACCAAACTGTACACAGTACATGAGCCCAAGGAATGATTGCAAGCCAAATAATGCTGAGCTTCAGGGTGAAGTTTGCTCTGCAGTTCATCTGTGATCTAAAGACAGCCTATGTGCTGAAACAGGTATGCGCCGGTGGTGCCATTTCATCTCAATACACAATTAAGGTGTGGCAACCTGAAGTGGGTATGCGCCTTGGCATTAGTGCACAGTCTTGTGGTGCACAAAGCCCTAAATTTAATCCACAGCATCAAGAGAAGAAAAAACAAATCTGGCGTATTTCTGAACTACCTTATACCACTGTTTTTTTTTAAAACATTCTAAAATTTTAAACATTCTAAAAATCAAATGCTAGCACCTTCTGAGCACCATCAGCTTCTATAAGCATGCAAAGGACAACTGCGTCCCCTTGCTGAAGGGACATCTTGGGATCCTGTGGACCGTTTGAGGAAAACAAAGCTTAGGGAACCCAGTGACAAATGACTAACTGACAAAAGACAAAGTCTAAGGAAATGAAAGGGAGAAAAGGGAGCCTACAGGATAAAGAAAACATTTCAGACATTGTGACGAGCAAAAACACCTGGGTCCAGAGCCATGCTTTGGGGGGGATCTTGAAAGAAGCACGGGACAGTAATAGACCACATTATGAAAGACAGGACTGTAGAAAAGGCTCCTGCAAGACGAGCAAACATCCTGTCTCTTCACCAAAGTGATATCATTTTATCGTAGTTCATTGAAACACAGAGTGGAATTGGATAAGATTTATGTTTTTTTTTTTTTTTAAAAAAAAAAAAAAGAAGAGCTTTTCTGGATATGGTGGCATACACCTTGAGATACTTCTACTTGGAAGGCAGAGGCAAGCAAGATTCTATGTGTTTGAGGTCACTCTGATCTACACAGCAAGTTCCAGGCCAGCCAAGACTACACAGGAAGACCCTGCCTCAAAATTCGTAATCTTTGGTTGGGAAGTCCCCAAGTTCCTACTACCTCAGACCAGAGACATTTTCTCTAGGAGTCAGCAGTTTGCAAGCAGTTGCATGAAAGGTCATGAGCAACCAGACCCTTCCAGAGCTGAGACTCCTGACCAGCAAGGACAGTCCAGAGAAGGAAGGCACTTTCACTGTTCTAGGGATTCAGGATGCTCTAATCTTAAAACTCTCAAGCACTTAAGAGCAAAACAACTGGGCTGGCAAGATGGCTCAGCGGGTAAGAGCACTCACTGACTGCTCTTCCGAAGGTCCTGAGTTCGGATCCCAGCGACCACATGGTGGCTCACAACCACCCGTAATGAGATCTGACGCCCTCTTCTGGTGCGTCTGAAGACAGCTACAGTGTATTACTCCTGAACGAGTAGGGCCGGAGCAAGCAGAGGTCCTGAGTTCAATTCCCAGCAGCCACATGATGGCTCATGGCCATCTGTACAGCTACAGTGTACTCATACACATAAAATAAATAAATAAATCTTTTTAAAAAGGGAGCAAAACAATTGTGTATGTAATTGATGTCCAAACTGTCTGTCCTAGGCTGAAGATTTCTTTCCCCATATTTCCTTACAAGAAACCCTGGGCTTGTGTGCAGTCATTCTCCAAAAGGCCCAGCAGTCAGGAAGGTCTATGACTCTGTTGCATACCCCAGTGTCACTCACTCTTTTATAGTCAACCATCCTCTTCCCTAACAGTCTCAACACCATCAACATGTTCCCATGTGCACGAGAACCTCCATAAAAACATGATCACATGCCTGTGGGAAAATATGCTCATTTGTAGGCACACACATGCATCTATATACATGTAAACATTCCCCCAAGTGAACACACACATGCATATTAAAACATGTACACTTGAACCAAGGACCCTGGCATAGACTGTCATCTGAGCACAGGGAAGCCGCAGTTTGGACATCTCTAACATCTGCCACTGAGGACACAGAGACATGGCAGCCTCAGCATTGGCACAAGCTAAACCAGCCACAACGGAGCAGAGCTGGGCACACCTAGCTGGGAACAAGAGTTTCACGCCAAAAGACATTTTACTGTGTATCACAGCCACACAGAGTGTGTGCTATGGAGCTGCCTGGGTTCTTGGGAACACCCCAGGTCTCCTTATACCTCAAGGCCTGAGTGTGACAGCTAGCATAGAAAACTTTCCAACTTCAAATGAGCAGAAAGGCATACATCCGTCATGCCATACTTACTTGTGTTTAATCTTCGCCACAGAAGTCTCTACTCCCGATGCTCCAAAAAAAAAACTCTTAAGTAATGAAAAAAATGCTTCTTGCTCTACCTCTATACCTTATGGTAGTTTGAATAAGAATGGCTTCCATGGGCCTATATGTTTAAATGTGTAGTCATAAGGGAGTAGCACTATTTGAGAAGGATTAGGAGGTATGGCCCTATTGCTGTAGGTAAGGCTCTGTTGGAGAAAGTGTGTCACTAGGGGTGAGCTTGGCAATTTCAAAAAGCCCATACCAGACCCAGCAGCATACAGTCTCTGTCTGTCTCTGTCTGTCTTAGTCTGCCTGTCTCTACGTCTCTCTGTTCTCTCTCTCT
>JADRCD010180305.1:0-14579 GCA_019843815.1 Montemys delectorum
GCAATAAAACATAAACCTTAGAAAATAGCTTTTTATTAAAATGGTTAGGCACTTGGCAGCTGGGTTGCAGTGTAATAAATACTTACAGCACTGTGGGTTTATCAGATGTTGTTTACCCTGCTAGCAACTGGGACCAGACAACTAATTATAGACCCTGTGCAAAAGCACTCCGTGCTCAGTCCCCAAAGTGTGTCAGAGAGCGAGAGTAGCTATACTCAGAGTCTCCATCCAAGGACTGGTATTCAGCTCCCTTGCCAGCAGTTAAAGGTGACCTTGGACAAGTCCCCCCATTTCTCTGACTTTGAGCTGTGTCATGATGGCAACAGTACCATCTGCCAGAGAGATATATGCTGATAATAAGAAACATAGCCCATAGTAGTGGGGCAGCTAAAACCAAACCACTGTTGGCAGCCAGAGAGGTGACACAGAGATTAAGAACATTGGTTAGGCAATAATGAAGACTGGAGGTTAGGTCCCAGGACCCATATATCAAGCCAGATATTCCACAAATACCTGAAGCTTCAGCTCTAAGAGACCAGATAATAGCACAAGAGTGTAGACCCATACACACATGGACACATATACCCATATGTGCATGCACACACACATAAACAAATAGAATTAAACAAATCTTTAATAGGTTTTCAAAAATCAATTCTTTAAAAGACCTTTTTGTTGTTAATGAGTTAGTTTAGGCCAGATCTTCCTTGCCAATCTATTCTGAGTCCCAGAAGCACTTAGGAAAGGTAAGCCCCTCAACAGGGCTCACTGGTATCTTTGTGGAATGATTTGGAGGATTTGAGCCTTAGTCACCTCTCAAAAGGCAATGACATGTTACAAACCATAGAAGGCTAAGTTGGTTCCCAGGCATGAGGGTCAGTCCTTCCTTGTTCCTAGAAATGGATGTGAACTACCCATGTTGTCTCTTCTTGCCTTTGTGTTTGGAAATTTTGATGTGTTACCATAAAAGAATTTTCAGTGCTACAGCCGCTGCTCCTGGATGTGTAACTGCACCAGCAGCATCTCTGATGTGGGTCTTCCCAGGCTCTGTATCCTTGCACACCTGTGTACAACATGCTATCCCACCTCTCTCCTGGAACAGCTAGCCTGGAGATGTTTCGGCAGTGTTTGTCTACATGGCCAAATAAAAACCCAATCCATAAACTTGCTTTTGGGACAGATACCTAATTTTTTTTTAAAATGGGGGCTGGGAGTTATATTCCTACCTACCTATAAATTTTGGATCACAGACTTCTGTGTGGTACTCAGATTAAGAGAACAAAGTACCATTTCATTTTATTTTGTTTTATTTTTATGCATTTTTAAAGAGTGTTATAATCCTATTAAGGGATATTGTGGTGGTTTGGATGAAAATGGCTCCCATAGGCTCATAGGGAGTGGCATTGTTTCAAAGGATGAGGACATGTGACCTTGTTAGATTAGATGTGGCCTAGTCAGAGGAAGTATGTCACTGGGAATGGGTTTTGAGGTTTCAGAAGCTCAAGGCAAGCCCAACGGCAGACTCTCTCTTCCTGCTGCCTGCTGATCAAGATGTAGAACTGTCAGCTACTTTTCCAGCACTATGTCTCCCTGCACACCACCATGTTTCCCACCATCATGTTAATGGACTAAATCTCTGAACTCTAATCCATTCCCAGTTGCTGTGGTAATGGTGTCTTTTCACAGAAATAAACTCTACCGAGACAGATATTAACAAGGAAAATCATTTCTATCCACTCCCAACAGGCCAACATTCTCTCCTCTTGCCCTCTCCATGGTTTTTGTATATCAAAAACTTCAAACTTCAGTTTTCAGCTCACACTTTTCTCGTTTTCTCTGTATTCTTCCACATATCCCTATCACAAACAGCACAGTTCTCTGTCAAATGTAATCTGTGATCCATCAATTACCGTATCATATTGCTCTTGTTTCTGGATTTGAGTCTTACACACAATGCTGTTAGTTGTGTGTCGAGATCTATGTGTGTGTCCATGTGTGTTTCCTTTAAGGGGCTTACCTAGAATAACTTAACATCCCTAAGCCTGCAGGAATACAGGATGTAACTCTGTAAACATTAGGTGCTACGTTAAATTCCAAGGTGCTACTTTTCAAGCTGATGGTCTGTTTCAGGTGAAACATTTCACCCAACAAGGTTTGAGAGAAGTGGATCTTAAGTTATGTTTAATACTTCAAGATCCTCTTTGGAGCAGGTTTCCTGGAGTCGTATTGGCTGGCATGGCTCAGCAACTATGGGCTTAGGCTCTGTAGGTACTCCTACAAAGCACACATTGACCTGCTAAGTTGCAGTCCAAGGGAATTATGGGTTCCCCTGAGCATCCCGAAAATTATTAACAGCATGTAGTCTTGATCAGTGTGAATGTGCCTTCAGACTGTTAGCCAAATCTTTGCATAATACCAATCATTCTACCTATAAAAGCACAAATATGTTATTGTTCTCAATAGGCAATTTAATGCAGCTTTGGGGAGGAAAAAAGAGAAAAGAAGATTACAGGCTGGCTGATCTTGCTTTTATTTCTCTTAAATCTCTCCACACTTCTCAGGGGTTATACTTGTTTAAACATTGTTTGCAACTGTGCAGCCTGTGTGATTTGGAAAGCAAATCAAACTAAACGCAACGTCTTCAGCATGTGCTGTTTTTAAAGGATTTCATGCATTCATTCCAAATATATATTTCTCCCCGAGTGGTTCTGAACCTATAATCTTTTCCTTGTTACATTTCTTTTGGCAGGAAGGGGGGCCAAGGAGGTGACTTGGTTGGGAGTAGAAGGCTCCTATTAAGAGCTACCTCCTCCTTGTGCAGTGTTATTCACAGCAGCGCTATTAGGGCTAATTATTTTCAGGTTTCTATCAAAGGGGGATATTTGAGCTGACAAAAAAATACATTATTTGGAAGAAAAATGGCCTGTTTAAATAAGAAAGGGATCATTATTATCTACACTTTCCCTTCTCCTCCCAGTTACTAGCCTTTATTGGGAAGAGAGGCTGGAAAGTCAGGGAAGGTTTCTGGAGACTGTGTACTCTAAGGTACTTGGTACCCTAAGAAAGGAAGATACATTTTATCTCTCTCTCTTTATTTTTCATAGCCTGCCTAGATTACTCATTGGAGAACTGGTGTTAGTCTAAAATTAGCTGATTATGGTGTGTGATAGAAAGATTATTAGTTGGTAAATTGAGAGTATTAGTCAGGAAAGACTACTAAAACAAGCGTTGGCCAGATCTTGGCAGTATGATTGGGCTAGGCCACTGAAAATTCTTAGTTGTAAAATGGGGAGGGCGTGTCTAATCAGGGACCTAGGCTCTTTGTGTACAATGACTCTATATTTTTTCTTGTTCCGTGGGGTCCTTCACTGAACTCTTTTGGTTGATGGTGCAAAATTGAGAACATGGGAGATTGTGTGAGATTCACTGGTCTTAAAATGACATACAACACTTCTGCCTGTTTCCTATGGTCCAGAAGTTAGGGGAATAAGCATCCTTAGCTGAAGAAGGGTCTGAAAAATGATACTTCTGGGGGACTTTAACATGTATCTCCCTAATTGCATACCAAATCTTGTATTCTCAGGGCCTCAGAATGGGTTATGGGACTTTAAAGAATGGATGGCGTCCAAATAAGGCTACAAGGGTGATATTAGCCCAGTCTGCTTTGTGCTCTTATATAAAGGAAAATTAAGGTACACAAAGTGACACCAGGATCTTTTTAGGCACAGAGGGACTACCATTGAAAGACGAAGCAAGGGAGTAACACCTTGACCTTGAATGTGTAGCTCTGAAGGGATAAGAAAATAAATTTGTGTCAGTTAAACCATCTAATTCATGGTGATTTAGCCCTAGAACATGAATGCAGTAGCTTCCATGAATTCCTCCCAGTAGATGTGAACATGCTGAGCACTCAGGTTATAGTCTACTGTAGCAGCCACCCTACTAAGAATCATGGGTGAGCTGCACAACTCCTCCAGGCCTCAATTTTCCCATATATTACATGGGCAAAAGCTGAGTTTAATGAGCTCTGAGAGTCTATCCATGGCTTTTTGGCTTGACAACTGCATAGACCCTCACCCAACATTGGGATCAGCTCTGAGTCCCCCAGCAGTATCTGAGGAGCTTGCCTTGGGGACTATGCAGGAATGCCATGGTGATGTGCTAAAGGACACAAGTTTTAGGGTTTTGCAATCTGGTTTCTTGGAAACTTATTTGCTATGGGACTTCTGGGATAGCAATCCCACTTGTATTCTTCTTTTTGTTCAAGATTGCTTTTATCCTCTGGGGTCTTTTCTGATTTCATATGTATCCTAGGATTATTTTTTATTTCTGTGAACAATGCAAACTACAGCCAACATAGTTCTAAGTGGAGAAAAGCTCAAGTAAGGGCATTAAGATCAGGATGGAGACAGGGCTGCTCACCAGCACCTCCTGCTCCTTTTTGATATAGTGTCAGAAGGACTAACTAGAACAATAAAGTAAAAACATTAGACGGTCGCACATAGGAAAAGAAGAAGTGAAGTTATTCCTATCTGCAGCTGACACAATATTATACATAAGAGATTCCAAAAATTCCACCAGAAGACTTCTAGACACAATTGACAATTTCAGCAAAATGCCAGTGTACAAAACACACATCGACAGAGATTGTGGACACCCTCTGATTTACAATAACATCAAAGACAGTAAAATATATTGTAATAAATCTAACCAAGGAGGTGAAAGGCCTCTACAATGATAACTTCACATCTCTGAAGAAGGATTGAGAAAAGCACTAGAAAATGAGGAAAATATTCTTTGTTCATGGTGGAGTAGAATTAAATTGTAAAACTAACCAAGTGACCAAAATCAATTTGCAGATTCAATGCAAACCCAATCAAAATACACCTAACATTCTTCACAGAAATAGAAAAATATAATCCTAAAATTCATGTGGAACCAGAAAAGGCCCTGGCTAGCCAAAGCAATCATGAGCAAAAAGGACAATACAAGTGGTATTGCTATTCCAGACATCAAGATATACTATGGAGTAGTAACAAAAGCACTATGGTACCAGCATAAAAACAGACATAATGGAATAAGATAGAAGAGCAAACATGAGAACTCATAACCAGAGCCATCTGATAATTAACAGAGGACAAATACACAGGAGGAAAGACAGCATCTTCAATAAGCCGTACTGGAAAAACAGGATATTCGTATACAGAAGAAATTGGGCCCGTAGCTACCACCCTGCATAGAAAATTAGATCCAAGTGGATCAATACCTCAGTGCCACGTACATGAAATTTGAAACAGTAGAACTGCTCAAAGGAAACACAAGCAGTTCCCTAGAACATGTAGATATGGGAAAGGACTTTCTGAACTCAACTCCATTTGCCAAGGAATTAAGGCCAATAATCAACATCCTGAACTTCATAAAACTAAAAAAAGCTTCTGTACAGCTAAAGAGTTCACTTTTTAAAATCACCATCGAGTGAGTCCTGCAGGTGAGTATGGAGAAACACTAACTTTGGGGGAGCGTTTCCAGGAATACTGTAGCATCAGATACTCGGGTGGTTCTGCTACGAGAATGGAAGACTCATAGGTCGTGCCTTATACCTGATGATGTTTTCCAGACAAATAGATGTGTCTGCAGCAGGATCAAATGCATTGCCTCTCAGCGTTCCTGAACCTGCCCAATGGAGACTGACACAGTCTGGGACCCAGCTTACTCTTCTCTATGTTTCCTGTTACCCAGAATTCTTTTGTACTCATGGGAGGTACTGACATGCCCTTGAGATAACATCCACCCTTATGTGTTCAGATTGCCTCAACTCCCATTTCCAAACCTCTGGAGGTTGGTTTTAAGTACTACAGAATGGTGTCTCCTGTGCCCCGATCACCCCAAAGCATGGGCTGAGGAGGGAGGGAGGAGTAGAGCTGAGCATTTTTATGTACTTTTCTGTGGACAATGCTTGAATTTCAGACTCTGGCTCCATCCTTCTTCTGGGAACCCATTGAAGCCAGAAGCTTCTCAAAAAGAAGAAAAATAAAGATGATCTATTTTATGTCACTTTTATTCAAAACAAGCTATATAGCAGGGTAAGCTTTTGAGACGCCCCACAGACAGGAGAAGGTCTTCAAGCCATACAGAGAATGACAGCAAGTTCAGATTTTGTACTCTCACTCTCCCACAGGGCTGGTTATCTGTCTCTGTCATGGCTAATAGCAATTTATGCTATCCATGACCACTGGGAGGAAAAAAAATCATATTCAAAAAATGAACTGAGACAGATTCCTTCTCTATTTGGGGCAAGCTCATGCCAGGCAGAAGGAAGGAAGTAGAATATTCAAGGTCATGGTTTCCTGGTCTTTACTGAGAGGTTGTCATTTATTTATGATTTGATCATTTAGGTTCCAAACTTAGGAGACAATATTCTGGTCTTTAAAAAGAAAGAAAGAGACTTTGGGTTTTTGTAGCTAAAGGAAGCTTCTTAAGTTCTTTGTTTCCAGCGGGAGAAGGGGCTACTTTTTAGCTTTTCTGGGTAACACTCTCACCTAGAGAACAAATTAGAAATAAATATGAATGGAGCTTCAAGACTGAGAGCATTTTAGAGACATGTCTGAAAGTTAAACAATCCAAGCCCAGGATCTATGTATCAAAGTACTAAAGATAAAGGGTTAGTGTTTTTCTCACTTTGGGAATCTTGGCTCAGGTTAATGGAACTTGTCTTTTTATTTCTATAACCTACCCTAATCCCAACTCTTTGGTAGCTATTTAAACACCCCCCCCCACACACACACACATACACACACACACACACACACACACACACACACACACACACACACTTGTGTATGTATTTGAATATGTATATGAATAGTAACACCAGAAAGTATAAGATCATCAAACTCATAGAAACTGTAATTCACTAGAAGGTTGAAAAACAGGATTAGAAGGTGCAAGATATGTGTGAGAATATGAAAGTGTTATCACATGCTCTCCTTCCCTCTCCCTCTCCCTCCCCATCTCTCTCTCTCCCTTTCTCTCTTTCCTCATTCTCCCCAGATGTCCCCAGGAGTCTAGGAAGAGTCCTTTTTGAGGGAAGATCTTGCTTATCACTCATTTTTCATTTCTAAGAATTATAGCCTCAGTGTTTCAGGGTAATATATCCACCCATCTCTCCACCCACCCATACATCTACTCATCTATCTATCATTCATCTATCATCTATCTGCTCTCCTATCTCTCTTCTCTATCAATCAATTACATTCCATCCATCCATCCATCCACCCATCCATCCACCCATCCACCCATCCACCTATCTAATCCTTACTAAGTATATCAGCCTGTGTGGAAGGATTTGGCTAGAAAATGATATAAAAATATTCCTAGGACATTTTCTAGTAAAATAAAGTATAATAAAAATAAAATAAAATAAAATGAGTTTCCCTTCTTTGATCTCTTCTACAGTGTTTTGCTGCTATAATATCTTTTTTTGTGGATGTGCCATTATACTCTTACTAATTTTAATTTTGTTGTTAGCATATTCTATTAGAATCAGATGGACAAAACCTTTCAAAACAAACTTTTCAGAGTGAGTGCTTTCTGATTTTAGATTGGGCTCTACAGTGGTATAAAGAAAAATGGCCACCATAGGCCTATAGGGAGTTACACTATTAGGAGGTGTGGTCTTGTAGGAGTAAGTGTGGGTTTGTCTTAGAGGAGGTAAATCAGTAGGGACTGTGCTCTGAGGTGTTAGAAGTTTAAGCCATGCCCAGTGTGGGAGTCTTTTCTTGCTGCTTGTAGATCACAATGTAGAATTCTCAGCTCGTCCTCCAGCACTATGTCTGCCTGCATGTCAACATGCTTTCCTGACCCCTGCCATGATGATAGTTAACTAAATCTCCTAACTGTAAGCCATCCCCAATTAAATGTTTTTCTTTATAAGAGTTACTGTGGTCATGGTGTCTCTTCACAGTGATAGAAACCCTAATACAGGCTCTGAAGGAAGAATCACAGAGTGCTGGGCTTATTTGGGTCTTTCCACGACAGCCATTGGAGCTCTTCTAGAAAGGGCCACTCAGCCCGTCTGAGTAGTTCCTTGAATAACTTCAAGTGACTCATGATAGCTACTCTTGCTTGTAGACCAGACTACATCTGGAATGAATGGAAACCCAAACATCTGGAGATACCTATAAGGGACTTTTTAAAAAATGAAATCACATGAAGTGGAAAGACCTACTTTTAATCTGAATGTTCTGAGGTGAGGATATACCTTTAATCCAGACCTTTAGAGCTAGGAACATCTACCTTTCATCTAGTTTACCCCTTCTGCTAGCAGCCTTCTAATTTTCAGACCTGGCTTTAAAATACTCTAGGACATGAAAGAAGGATGCTTGTGTACTTGGTCTGCTTGCTGTCACTCTTGCTTTTAAGTCCATTCCTTCACTGGCATTAAAACATACTTCTTCAACAGTCTGGTGTATACTGAAGAACAGCTAGCCTTATGGATTGAACAACTACTGGATTCTTGGACCTTGCAATGACAGGTAGCCATTGTTGGACTAGATGGACCATATTCTAATAAATATCCTTCCTTCTTTCCTTCCTCCCTTCCTCCCTTCCTCCCTTCCTTCCTTCCTGTCGTGCACGCAGGTTTCCTGCCAGCAGGAAATCACGGACAGACGCACAAGATCCTTCTGCAGCCATTCTTTATTATATCTTCCAGAGGGCGACCCCCGACACCCCAAAAGCACTGTTTATATATGTCCTGGAGCGGCATGCTCATCTCTGATTGGCTGTTTGCTCAGGAGCGTAATACGCCCCAGGATGGCTCGTGACTTGGCGCGCTCTGTCCCTAGGCACATGCGCAGTTTATCTGTAAACTTGGGAGAGCACCAGATGTCAACGCCATCTGCTGGCTATCACCGCTCACTGCGGCTTCCTACACCTTCCTTCGTCCCTTCCTTCCTTCCTTCCTTCCTTCCTTCCTTCCTTCCTTTCTTCCTCCCTTTCTTTCTTCCTCTCTTTCTTTCTTTCTTTCTTTCTTTCTTTCTTTCTTTCTTTCTTCTTTCTTTCTTTCTTTCTTTCTTTCTTTCTTTCTTTCTTCCTCTTTTCCTTCTATCTATCTATCTATCTATCTATCTATCTATCTATCTATCTATCTAAGTTCTCTTCTTCTAGTGAATCCTGAATAATATATGACTGATAATACTGAAGTATTCCTAGAGTTAGATGTAAGGTTTATGTTTGATCATTTGATGGTTGCTGACATATCATTTCCTAAGATTTCAATATGGAATGTTTCCCAAAAGACCCATGTGTTGATGGCTTGGTGCCAAACTTTTCAGTGATTGGATCATGAAGACTTTGGCTTTTGTCAATGGATTAAACCACTGATAGACATATACTTTAATAGACTATTGCTAGGTGGTGGAGACTATGGAAGGTGGGGCCTGATTGGAGGACAAGAATCATGGTAGGAGGTATTATTTGGGTCTAGTCCTTGGTCTAGGTCCCTTCCTTTGTCTCTTTCTATGTTTCCCAGCCACCATGACAGGAGCCATTCTGTTCTGCCACACCTCTTCCCATGATGCTGTCTGCATAACTATAGATCCACAGGGATGAGGGCAAACAACCATGGACTGAAGGCTCTGAAACTGTGAGCCAAACTCAATCTTTTCTTCTTCTAGCTATTTTGTCTCAGGAATTTTATCACAGCAATTGAAAAAAAAAAGACTAACACAGGCTGAGAAAAAGAAAATCTTAATAATAAAAATCTAAGTCAAAAAGTTGTTCAAGGGCCAGGAGAAAGAAAGAAGATAATAAGTAAAGTGGAGAAAATATAAGCCAGCGTATTGGAATACAAGAGGTCAAACCAGAACTCAGTTCAATCATTTCATAACAATAGAGGGTAGAGTTGCTTTCTATATTTTACCAAATGTCCTTTAAAAGTCACTTAAATACTTTATTAATAAGGGAAAGGACCTTTGTCTCACAGATATATTTCAGTTGCATTTATTCCCACTGGGGAGAAATAGTATGAATTTCACAGCATAGAATCTTCTGTCTAAGGTTCCCATGGTCATTTGATGCCAACACCAAGATTTTTACTGTGTCTGCTGACTTTTCATCCATACCACACTTCTTTTTCCCGTGTCTTCCCTGATTTATACCAGTCAGTATTGTCTCTCAAGATGTTGCTGCGCTTTGTGCCCATTCACTTGCACAGTCATTGCTACTCAATGTCTTCACCCACTCTTCCCATTTCTAAGAAGGATACTCAGTATCCTTACCCTGTCAGCAATCCTTCAAGCTCATTATCAGATCTTGTCTTCTAGGATCCTCTTCACAAAGTTGGGGCTTCTGTAATTCCCTTGATTTAGTGTACTATAAACTGTACTCTGTTTTCATATATATATACATATGTATACATACATACATTTTTTTCTCAACTGAAGATCTGGGAAGGTCTCTAATCTACTGCTATGCTTGTCAGGCTTAGACATGCTTCTACACTAAACATTTATCATCTTTTCTGTCAGTATGCCACCCTGAAAGGATTGCTTTTCTTCTTGTGGCCAGTCACCAGGGAAGACCCCCATTCTCCAGGGCTCAATTCTCCCACAGCTGAGCTTCTGATAATATATGTACAAGACAATGTCCAGCCTTGGGCCAGGAGGAGATTCTGCAATTTATTTGGATGCTTGCTAGAGGTCATACCACAAGGCCATTGTCCCCATATCAGCTTTGTCTCAAGAGCTGACTCATGTTTTTCATCTAAATCATAGTGAGTTACCCATTATAAACACCTTGTAAAACTCAAAAGGCTTTATGGCTGTTATTAGCTACTGCAGTTGTGATTTACTGGCAATTTCAGGCTGATGTGTGGATGACTATGCCCAGGGCACCATTTGTCCCATCTACATGAGTCAGAATAGAGAATAGCTGTGCTCTGAGAAGCAAATGCACCTTCCAGAGAGGCCTGTGGCATGTGCAGTTTGCTCATGTTTTAAATGAGCAGGTCATTCATTTCCTTCACCAGGTGGGGCAGCTTTTCACACCTCCATCTGAGAACCCTTGGTGCGAAGCATGTTGGGAGCAGCCAGTTTTCATGCTTCTAGTAAGGCCTCTCATATTGGTGAGAGAAAGAGAGAAAGAGAGACCTGAGAGATAAATGCCTGGCATGGGCCCTGGTGGCACTCCTATGCTTGTCAGTATTCAGCACCAGATACTGCATGGGTCTCTGGTTCATAGTATTCACACTTACCAGCTTTCTACCTTTTTCCCTGTCTGCTCCACATGCCCCAGTGAAAGTACCACCAGTTGGCTGTCTGTATATTGTATAAGTTGAGGTAGCCATGAATTATGTATTGCAGAAGACACATTTTTATCTGTTTAATAATGTTTAACTTTCTTTTTAATCTCACTAATGGCTTAGGGTGGGCTAATGACAGCTCATCTCTACAATGGTTAGTCTTGCTGTTTTAGATTTGAGAGTAGGACTACACACAAGTTAGAAATTCTATTTGTAGTTTATTTGAAGGGTAAACAGTGTCTATAGAAACACACCTGTCTGTACAATATGTAGGTAAAATGTGTTTACATGTGTTTGTGTGCATATATGCATACATGTAGTATAATGAGCAATGAGCCACTTCTTGTCTTCTACATAGTTTTACAGGCTTTGATCTCAGCCATGAAAGCTAGAAGATAAACATTTATGCTTGCTCTCATTAGTGGCTTGCCCATGAACTTAGGATGGGACAGGCAAGAGGAAGGTCACTTGTGCATAACTATGTCTCAGAGAAAACCTATTCTGGCACTTTCTATTAGGGGTTTATTGCTTACCTAGAATTGATTTGGTAAGCATATGTTAGGAGGATACAGGGAACAAAAAATAAACGAGATCAAGTTTCTTAGATATCAGAGAAATGTAAATTGGGATGAGAATAAATGATCACTTTGTGGTTACCAGACTGGAATAATTACAAAAACGGACCACAGCAAATGTTATAGATGTTGTAGACCCCCATGCTCAATTGGATGAAGCAGCAATTCCAGAGTGCAGGCTGGCTTCACTGAGTTGAATTAATATACTCATACCCCCTGACCCAGCAATTCCACTCCAAGATATATAGCCCAATGAAATTCTTCCATAGGTCCATGAGGAGGTGTGTATGAGGGTTTTCATTAAAGTATTATTTGTAGTACTGGAAAGCTGAAGGCCACCTTGAGTAAAAGGAAGCACTGGGAGACTGGAGGGTAAAATGTGGTAGATGCCTTGGAATCGGCACAGCAGTTCACTGTGAGGGTCTGGTGGACACATGGAGCCATGGGCTGGATTGTATTGACTAGATTTTTATTTCTGATATTCTGGCATCTGGGAACTTGTTGATCAGGGAACGGCTGTCCTGCCAGAGCTAAGGAATTCTAGGATATTGTAAATGACCCACCAAGGATTGTGCCTGTCACACACTGACTCACCAATCCAGAACACATCTAGTTCTGGGAGACTCATTTCTTGGTTCTGATCCTCCCAGGGATACCCATATATCCCAAAGCTGACTAAAATTATTCAAGCTGCTCATCCCAGGCCTGTTTACATTACCTTCCATTTGCCATTGAGCTCTGCAAAAACAAACAAACAAAAACTACCCAAAATATGGCATGAGCAGTCCTCCCAGAGTGGTGAATAATGAGCCCCTCACTGGCTGGCATCTTCATCTCCCGATCTGTTGGTTCCAGTATACTGTAGCAGTAATAAAACCTATAGTTTATAATGTGGATGCAAAAAAAAAAATCACTTAATTTTCAAACTAAGAAATGAAATGCCCAGGGCTTTCTTTACCTTATAACTCATAGAAACAGGAAAGGGAAGAGGCTCAATGCTCAAGGTCACTTGCTGGTCTTCCCGAGGACCCTAGTTTGGTTCCCAGCCCTTATGCCCTGCAATTCACAATCACTGTGACTCCAAAGAAGCTGACATGCCCTTCTAGATGCTGTGGACACTGCCCTTGTGTACAGACACACATACATACAAGGAGAAATAATAAAAATTTGAAAACTCATAGAAACCAAGCCACAAGCTTCCTTTTCAGGGACTCACTTGAACATCGGAGTAGGTCTGTATGTTGGGAAGTGGGAAATAAAGGAGAAAGGAAAATAATAAATAAAAGAGAAGTCTGGTGGTTAGGGAAGATGAATGAATGTCATCTCTGGGTTCCTTGGACTTGTGATTTCATGAACATGGAGAGCTGCTTAAGAAGCTGAGGAAACTGCATTTGATCCAGAGCTCTCCCTGCATGGCCTGTGCCTTGGTAATCCTGTAGTAGGCAAGAGCTCTGAGGCAGCCTCCCTCTTATGAAATCCATATCTTCAGCCTTTTCCAAAGTCAAGTCGACAGAAGAGCTGTTCTGCTTCGTGTTTATTTTGCCTTTTGTTTTTTGAGCCTGTGCAGGTACACATGCATATGCAAGCCAGAGGGTGACATTTTCTATCTTCCTTAGTCACTTCCTACCTTACGTGTCGAGGTAGCTTCTTTCACTGAGTCTGAAACTCACCAGTTTAGCTCGACTGTCTGAGCAGTAAGCTTGGGGCCTCCTGTCTCTGCTTCCACGGCACCCAGGTTATAGTTGCGTGCTGCCATGCCTGGCTTTTTACATGGGTGCTGCGCATCCAAGTTCAGGCCCTCCTGCTTGGACAAGGGCAAGCACTTTTCTGATCCATCTCCCCGCCAGGATTTTTTGTTTTTTTGAAATATTTACTAAGAGAGTTCCTCAGATTAAATAAGGTCAGACGTGGGAAGTTCTGCATTGTCTTTGGGAGGTATCTAGTGTACATTGGGAAATTAATGAAAATAAGTTTTGCAGGAAAAGAAGCTGACTGGACCATGATTGCTACCCTCATCTGAGGACATAGCACCCTTCCTGCTAATGCCTGCTAACCTGAACACTCTGAGAAAGGAGAAATGCTCTGCTGGACCTGTGGCACTTAGCTCAGAAGCCTGGCAGAAGACTTGGGTGTGCTAGGCTGTCAAGTATTGGGAAGGCAGCTGTTCAAGCAAACAGGGGAAGAGTGGGGGCTTGGTGGGACAGGAACTCTTCTTTCAGACATTGCCTTCTTTCTTTGAATTGAGAAGGCTCAGCTCACTGGAAATCCTGTGTTTTATCAAACCTGCAAAGAATCAATTCAAGACCCAGGTTTAAAATCTTTTATTACATTTTATTATTTATTATGTATGGCATATGACTCTTGGGGATTGAATTCACATCTTCAGGCTTGGAGGTAGAGACTTTCACCTTGTATCTATGGGTCTGTGTGAGAGAGTGTGTGTATGTATGTGTGTCTGTGTGGGAATGTATGTCTCTGTGTGTATATGTTTGTGTTCGTAAGAGACATTATGTATGTATCTCTCCCTCTCTGCTTCCTGCTATGTATCTGTGTGAAAGTGTATGTGTGCATGTGTATGTGTGTGTGTGTGCGTGTGCGTGTGTGTGTGTGTGTGTGTGTGTGTGTGTGTGTGTGTGTGTGTGTGTGTGTGTGTGTGTGTGTGTGTGTGTGTGTGTGTGTGTGTGTGTGTGTGTGTGTGTGTG
>JADRCD010180305.1:14679-26696 GCA_019843815.1 Montemys delectorum
GTGTGTGTGTGTGTGTGTGTGTGTGTGTGCGTGTGCGTGTGTGCGTGTGTGTGTGTATGTGCGCGCATGCACATGTCTGTATTTATCCTACAGAATGCCTGATGAGGTTAGAGAATAGCTTTCAGAAGTCAGCTCTCCTTCAGTTTTGTTGAGAGATGCTCTTTCTCTTTACTTTTGCCATGCTGGGTGCTCCAAGCTAGGTGGTTCATGAGCTTTTGGGTGATTCTCTTGTCTGCACACCTTCCATCTCACTGTGAGTCTGAGACGCAGGTCATCATACGCAGGTTTTTTTCACTTGGGTTTGGGGAACTAAACTCAGATCTTCGGCCATCACAGCAAGGGCTTTTTCCTCAGCACTTTGAAAAAAATCACATGACTTTTGGTCAAGTTGTTTAGTTCAGTTTAACCTTACAGATTTAGGGTGAAGGTTAGCAATATATATAAGGTACTGGCTCGCATATAAAAGCAGCTTAGTAAAAAGCTGTCATTGCTAGTATATGAATAATTAGCTTCTTCCTTACATCTGTTCTGAGGACCTACAGTGGCTTCCTTCACTCCTAACTAAACAAATGCTGAGGGGTTTTTGTCAAGGTCACAGAGTTTATTACTAGCAGAGCTGAGACTGGAATCTACTTTACATAGGGCTTGGCTCAATGTTGGTTTCATTACACTGGACCAAGGACCTGTTGTCCTATTTCATGATGAAGGAAATTCATCCAAAGTCCTTCCTGTGCACTGAATGGACTCCTTCACTGAATCCTTGCCAAGACATATGCCACAATTCAGAGGCCACAGGGTGCCCCAAGGATTGGTCATCCATTGTATTCTGCATCCTTGTTAATAACCTAGAAAAGGTTGTAAAGAATATGCTAATTAAATCTGTATATTGCCCTAAATGGAGAGGTATTATAAACCCTACCAATGACAGAGATGTGACATAAAGGGACCTGGAGCTGTCAGGCATATGGACAGGAAATCACTCGATGAGAGTCAGCTGCAGTAAATGCATCCTAATCCATCTGGGGACGAATAATCTGAAACACAGATATTCAATGGGAGGAAGATATTTGGAAAGCAGTAAATGCTGAAGGGGACCTAGGGGACAGTGGACAACAAATTAGATATAGGTTTTCATTGTGTTAGGCCAACAGAAATTGGTAATGCAATCTCGGAGCTGTGTTTTCCTCTCATCCCCTGGAGCAGCTGGGAGGAGAAAGCCTCTTTCGCCAGCCAAGATCAGGTCTGTTTGTCCTACTCACTCCTGAAGAATGGCCTTAGTGGGGCTGAAGTGGAAGTGGGGGTCATTTATCTGCTTCACAGTTCCTAGCCCATAGGGGTGGCTGTTCTCTAAGCCCTCCTGGTACCCCAGGTTCTTAAAGAGAGATTTGCTATCCTGCCTGCAGCTACCATGCTGGGGTGATGTGGTGATGGTTGGCTCTCTAAGCTGTCTGGGGATGCCCAAAGAAGGATTATCCTTCAGGAATATTCCTTTGTTCTATGGGGAAAGCCTGGTTCCTAGTATTTATATCCCTTCCACCCAAACTTTGACTATCTCTCCCAGCAACCCTGACTCTCTTCTCTCCATCCTTTTCTTGGTAAGGAAGAAAGAGTTCACCTGAAGACACTCTTTCTATGGACAAAAGATACAGGCTGTTAGCATTAGGGCTTGTCCACAGGCTTTGGAGGCCCTGATGCTAACACAGGCCACTGACTGACTGTATCTCAAGAATGAAACAAAGTAACAAATAGATGCTGCAACAGTGTGGATGATCTGATATAGGATTACAGGCTCTGAGGCAGTTCTCCCTCCTCTGCAGTCACAGATATGCATGTGCTCCTGTCAAGGAACACACACACACACACACACACACACACACACACACACACAGAGGCATGCATGCACACATACACGAACTCATGCACACTTACACACACATGCATACGTGCACACACACTCACACATGCACACATGGACGCCACACAGCAGTGAAAATATGTGTTTGTGTGGGGATTTTCCTTAACATTTTTCAAACTATATTTTCTTACCAGCCCCTTTTCTAGTTCAGAGGCTCCTCTGCAGGAGGGGTATTCCAGGAAGGTAAGGTTTAACTAGACACCCCTCCATACTTTTGGAAAAAAATACTTACATTGGCTAACCCATTCAAGCTTCCCACCAGGAGGCTGCCTCAACCTTCCTGAAACCCTTCTGTGGGCTTTTTGGGGGTGTCTCTATTAAGGGGACTGGCAGAAACCAAAAGCTATTTGAAGGCAGAGGGATTTCTCAGTTTGTCTTTCCTACAAGGAGTGATGTCTTCCAGTTGCAATGGCTCTCTTTGTGCCTACTGTCAGGCCTGCATTTAGAGCTTGTTTAACTTAGGCTATTGTCACAGGACAGTTACAAACAAGTGACAAGTGAGATGAAAGTTATCCCTTGAACCTTCTGAGCATTGGAGTACATTCTTTGCCTATTGCCTTATACCGGTGTGTTTGTAGGAGAATAACAAGGTGAACACAGCCCAGAAAACTTCTAACCTCCAGGGGCCTGGATGGAAAAGCATCTCTGTAGAAGAGCTTGTGCCTTCAGTCTTCGTAGGTCATGGATATAAATGGGTGGCAGCTGCCAGCAGAGTGATTTAAGATTGACACTCCCAGCTAAAGGAAGCCTGGCACATTCTAGACCTACAGACCACTGTGTACAAGGCACCTTAGTATATTTAGCAAATGAGATTGCAAGGCACAGGGAAAAAGGCTGAGTGGGAGGAGAGAAAGAACATTCTCTGGCCAGAAACTTGCTGAACTTTGAGGCCAGAGATCGGAGGCTTTGCAGAGGTGGAGAGAGACGTTCCTTGGCTTGTCCTAGACAAATAAATCATGGCTGGGGAGCTCGACCAAAGGCCAATTATGTGGAGTGTTTTCTTGGAAAATCCTCTCCCAGACTATGTAAATCATCCCTAGCAACAGTGGACATTCAGATCTGCCTGGGGGCAGGGAGAGATGGCATGTCTGTGTACCCCACTGTCAGGTAGAGGAATTACATAGGGGTGAGAGTTCAGACAGTCTTGAGTACCAAATGTCTCTTCCAGGGAAACTATATAGAGCAAAGATATCTTCTCTCAGATTGGACTTATAGGCCTGAGGCTGCTGATCAGAGTCTATTCCTTGCTTTGTGACCTTCGGATCATCGATAGAGGGTACTGTATTATCTCTGAGGTTCCCAGGGATGGTGATATTTTGTGTATTAACTTCATAGTCTCTGGTGGAAAGAAGCTATTGCCTCTGGTATGCTAAACTGGTGACTGAGTGTCCAAAGGGCATCAAAAAATTCCCAGGCACCCCAGAAAGTTCAGTCACACGTAATCATTTCAGGATGATGTTTTGGTTCTCATAAGACCTTGTCCTCAAAGTTACTACACAGATAAATAGATGCTCTGAGCCTACTGAGCAAACAAGTTATGAGGCTCACCAGAAGGCTCTGGTTAGCCATTTGAAAGGCTTCATGTGGTAGATGGCATCAGGGCATGTTGCCTTACATTGCAGGTCAAAAACAGAACCCACAGGCTCAAATACAGAGGTGGCAAAGGAAAGATACATCAGCAGTCCTTATGCTGTTATTACTCAATGATGCCAACTTTGATTCCCTCCATATTTGAAAGTCTAACAAGAACTCGTTGACCACAAGAACTGATACATAGTGGCTCCTAAGCCTGATAGAGAAAGGAATGATCCATTGTTGCTGTACTGTAGCAGAGCTGGGTGACAGTAAAAATCATGACAGAAAGGACAGGACATCTTATTTTCCCGTTTCTCCTCTATCTTCTGTCTCTGGAACAGAAAGTGGTAGCTGTAGATACCCAAGCAAGGGACATTCTCTCCCAAAAGGAGCTTCCTATTCTTTGTAAAGCTTTGTACCTTGAATTCAGGAGGGACACCATTAGAATTTGTCTGCTCTTTGGAAGAACTATATCTTGAGATTTGAGGGTTAGAATTTAATAAGCAGTAAAGCCCTGAGGGAAAGTAATGTGAGTTAGAAGCTAAAACACAATATCTGAATGGAAAGCCAGGTAGGAGGAGGCTCAGACCCTAAAAATAAGGGGGATGTCTGGTAGCAATCCACTTGAATTCTTAATTCCTTATTTTGCAGATGGCCAGTCAGTCAGTATCTTGCAGATCTATTGTTGGTGACTTTAAGTAAACCTCTTCTGAATGAATTGATCATTTCAAAGTCAATAAAATATTTCTTTCATCATCTTAAAATAGCTTCCTTCATCTGGGCATCAGGAACATCTTCTTTCTTCCCATACTCTAGAACTCCATACTCAGCTATTTCTTATTTGTGAGGCTATTGACCATGTCTCTGTCTGTTGAATCTGGTGGAGTCCATTCTTAATCTTTGCTTCTTTTTTCTGGACAATAGCCTGGCCAGTTCTTCTCAATGAAAGCACAGAGTGCAATAATTCTACCACCCCTATGATTGGCTCAAAATGTTTACTGTTTATTCTTTGGATATCATTGTGCAAGACAGAGGCAGTAGGTGAAAGACATATCCTGTATTATGCTTTATAAGAATTATAGAGGAATCTTAAAAGATACAATGAGTGCTGTGCACTGGAGTTCGGAGTGTGATGTTTGTTTACATTCTGTTATGGGTGAAATTTCTAGCTCTGAGAATTTCAAGATTCACCCATGTCCCAATAGCTATAGAGTGGTGAAGCTGGGATCTGAACCCAGGTCTGTATGACTGCACAGCCTTCATTCTTTCTACTCTGTAGGACTTCTATAGTGGTTTGAAAAGGTAGAATCCCATAGACTATGTGTTCAAATGCTTGGTCCATAGAGAGTGTCTCTAGTAGGAAGTGTGGCTTCTAGTAGGAAGTGGTAGGAGATGACTCCGAGGTCTCATATGCTCAAGTTATCTATAGTGTGGCTCAGAGTCTCCTTCTGCTGTTCTGATGTAGAACAACACCATGTCTGCCTACATGGCACCATGCTCCTCACCATGATGACAATGGACTAAGCTTCTGAAACTGTAAGTCAGCCCTAATTAAGGGTTTTTCTTTATAAGAGTTGCATGGTCTCTTCATAGTAATAAAACCTTAAGATAATTTTTTTTTTTGTACTGCTTGATCGAACATAGAAACAGGACAAGGGAAAAAAATGTAAGAAAGAAGTGGAGAAGACCTCTCGGGAAGATTGATCAGTTGGTAAAATGCTTGCCTTGCAAACATTAGAATGGGAATTCAATCCCTAGAATTTAAATGATAGGTATGGTGGTGTGTGTCTGTAATCTAAACTCTGGAACACGTTGGCTCGTCAGCCAAGCCTACTTGGTGAGGTCCAGTCCAATGAGTGATTCTGTATCAAATAAATAAAATAATAATAAAAACAACAAAGGTAGTCACTTGAGATTACCCTCTGGCTTCCATATTCACTTGTGAACCCGCACATATGTGAAAATACACACAGAGAAAGAACGAATTGGAAAAGTTAAATATATTCTTAAAAAATTACAGACTTTTAGACTTTATAGTAAAACAAATAAGGAGATAAAGTAGGAAGTTTCTTAGAATCCTGGACTCCTTAGCAGCCATGTAGATGGGGTCGTCAGAGCTGTGGGCACTAATAGTCAGTTATGGCTCTGGTCCCAAACATGCAACGGTGAAGTTAACACAAGGTTCCTGCCCACTCACCCATGTCTGTTATGTTTGGAGGCAACAGTTCCACTTGAACCCATTAGCTCAGCAATCTCAGCCAGAGCCCTTTCTTCCCCAACCACTGGATGTGGGTTCTCTACTCAGCTTTGAGCCAATCAGCGTTGTGTCTGTGAAAACCACCGTTGCCTGCCTTCCCATCTTTCATCACCTCAGTGAGGGCAGCTAATGTTTAAGAGTAGAGAATAGGGAATGTAATGATGGATAAATTATAAGTTTAGGGATATGAAAAGTCAAACTGTGTAAATATGTATTTTAAACCACAAACAGAATGTTAATGCGTCTTTCCCATTAACTCACTAACTGAAATTACAGAGTGTAATGTGAGCCCACGCCCACGGCTTGGTTATAATGTTTTCAGATTTAGAACAGCAAATGATAAATGTCCTTCCTTCAGACAAAGACGCAATTGACACAGTTTCTCAGTGTAGTCTTTGATGCTGCTGGTAACAAAAATAGAGTAGTCGAGGAAGGGAGCTGTCGTGAGGCACTTGGGAGGGGGGGCTGGTGTTTCCATAAGCTTGTTTGGATATTGGAGAGTATCAGAGGATTTAGAGTGGTCCCTCCAGACAGTGAAAACCCAGGTAAGGTAGGGACCCGGCATGGTGGCTTGGCATGCCTTCTTGGTTTGGAGAGGATATGTTTTTGTAAGCAGTACCACCAAGCTTCATGGTCAGCTAAAGAGAAGCAGGTCTCTCTTTGGATAGGCTTGGTGTAGGGTAGGATGGTTTACTTAGAAGCCCATGTCATTGTGATGTGGCTTATACAAGCAAAAAGGATGTGGAGAAATTGGAACCCCTGTACACTGTTGGTAGGAATATAAAATGCTGCAGAGATCAAACAAAAATTTAAAATAGGGTTACTATATGAGACAGAAATTCCACTTCTGGAAACTCCAAATAAGTAAAGCAAGAAAAGAAAAGGGAGTTTTCATGCATCTATGTTCACAGTTGCATTTTCACACTCATCAGAAAGTGGCAGCAATCCAAGTGTCCAGGACAGATGAGAAGGTGACTGAAGGATGGTGTAGACACACCTTGGAAAATCATTCAGTCTTGGAAGAAAAGGACAGTTTGACACGGGCTTCAAAGTGTGTGAGGTCTGAAGGCATGTCATGTGCAACTAAACAGTCAGAGAATGACAGATGTGCTGTGAATCCACATTCCAGAGGGATCTAGAAGAGTCAAAATCATAGAAACAAAAAGTGGAATCATGGCTTCACAGTCAAGAGAGAGAAAGAACTAATGATTTGTTTCACACGTATAGCATTACAATTGTGAAAGAAGAATTCTGGGTGGGAAGGACAGGGGGGCAGTCACTATAAAATAGTGTAAGTACACTTGATACTACTGAATTATGGAGTTACAATGATGGCCAAGATGGTAATTTTTGTGTTTTGTTTAATTCTTCTATAATTAAAACTCAAGAGAAGAGAGAGGCAGGAGAAAAAGGGAGGTTAAGTATAATAGCCTTGGAGTTGGGGAGATGGAGATCTATAATTAAGTTCTATCATGGACACCAATAAGCGAAGGTTGTTGGGCAATCAACTTATACTAATCCCCAAGCCTCCAGGTAGTGAATATTAAATGGAACTATGTGTGTTCATTCTTCCATTCCTCATCCTTTACCCTTCAGAGATCATACCTTGGTTGGTGTAGCCTCCAGACTACATGCCAGGAAACTTTTGATTACCCTCCCTTGTACGTCTCTAGATCTTTCTTATTCAGCAGTGCCAAACCTCATGCCCCATCTCTGTCAGGAAGCCCATGGTCACTCATAATCTGTGGTTGGTCTTTGGATGAATCCAGCATCAGTCCAACTTCTCTCATTTCTCTCTGTCTTTAGCTGGGCCTTCAGTGTGGGACATAGGGAGCAAAGACTTGTTTTCACTCTAAGTAGAGAACAGTCTAGCTGCTGTCTTTATTATTTCTTTGATATATGTCCTTGTATCTGGTTGTGCACCAGTCTATGTATGAAGACCCACTCTTTCCCTTCAATAGTACTGGGCCTTTGACATGTGGCATTTCTTGTGTGAGTAACTAGCCTTTAGTCCATTTTACTTCTATATGTCAACCCGACAAAAACAAACACATGTGAGACACATGTGTTTGTTTACTGTAACCACATGTAAGTGGTATAGCATATGGGCAATAACCAAACAATAGAAACAACTAATGTGGTCTGAACATGCCTTCTAAAATATTCATGTGAACTTTGAACCCCAGAATGTGATCTTATTTGGAATTAGGGGTTTTACAAGTGTAACTGAATTAAGGGATAGAGGAGGAGACTACCTTGAATTAGAAAGGCTCTAAGTCCAGTATGTTATATTTTATCAAGAGAAAGAAAAGAGTTAGGTCTAGAAAGGAGATCTTTGTGAAAATGTAGTCAGTGACTGGAGACATTTTACTATTAAAAGGAAGACTTGGAGCCACCAGAATCAAGTATAAACAAGGCATGATCCCTTCCTGGTTCATCAGAGAGACCATGGCCATGCCCACACCTGATTCCAGACCTCTATGTCAACTTTATACTATTTTATGAAAGAAACCATGACATGTGCACATGTTATATATGAATATTCAATCTTTGCTTGTAGGGTAAGTTTTGCAGAGACTAATGAGACAGAGTGGAGAACTGAAGCTGGCTGAGGACTTAGTACTTAGCAGAGCATGAACTTGAACTTCTAGTCATGCTACATCCAATTCATAACTTCTGGGATTATAGCCATGTACCATCAAACCCAGACTTTATGCTTTCTGGGATGAAATAGGTCCTATTTCTCCTTCTTCATTAAGATCCATCCCTTTGATCAAAACCTGGCATTTTGGCAAGCTCCCCTGCATATCTTTTGCTGAAGGAATATAGAGAAGATAGAGTGTCTTGGAACTGAGAATTTTGATATTATCTGAGTGTTGTGACTGAGTCAGGATTTTAAGAGCATGGCACAGAGGGAATTACCCATGAGTGCTCCTTCATTGCTTTCAATACCAATGGTTGCATCCCAATGTTCCTTATTTGCTACAAACCATCCCTTCCAACTTCCTTTATCCTCAAACTTTACCTCTCACTGGCTGCTGACACATCCTTGGCCTGCCAAGGCCCAGAGCCAAGAAATATTAGTTTTCAGGAGTGTGGTGGCATATCCAGGGCCTGTGGCACAGGTTAACTGAATGCAGGCTGCCAAGGGTCATGTTTCCCTGAAGGTGAAAGTGTGACCTTGGTCAATGTTTAGCTAATGTTCACTTCAATAATTTCTTCAGGTTAATGAATCATGGGGCAAATCTGTTGAGAACATTCACACCCTACAGGTACACTGGGTTGGTTAGAACTGGTAATCCCAAAATTGCTATTGCACTTGCAAAGATATGCAGCATGCAACCTGCTCAACCCAGCTTTCTGGCTCTTAGATCTTAATGGCCAATGTTAATTAGTCAGATAAAGGCTTTGACACTTAAAGACACACCTCTCTCCATCTTGAGGGGCCCCATGTCTAATCTGTCTCTCCCCCTTTAGTCCTGCCATTCCCAAACAGTGTGTGAGGTTCTCAAGGAAGTTATGGGAGATGCTAAATGTTTGAAGGCCAGCATGCAAGATTTGACAGAGGCAGTCAGCACTAGGTCATATTATTATATGCCTTGGCAAAGGAGGTTTTTGATTGATTTTTGGTAGGTTTTAGGACAAACAGGAAGGATGGAACAAAAATGCAGGTATCACTTGCCTGTCAAGAATGAGGGAATAGATTGGGATGTTATATAAGGTCCCAACAAGTATATATACCCCTAATTAAAAAACTGCAAGCCATGAAGAGTGGAATAAAAGGGGTTCTTCCAAGTTATGATGTTCATTGATTTTGTGTACAATGGCCACTACATTATTATGATATAATTATTCATTCATTTGTTCTATCAAATGAAATATTGGGGAATTTTGGCCTCTCTTTTCTCCATGAACCTTTAGGAGACCCTTAGGGTACGTTGAATTGAGAAGGTTGGTTAGCCTTTGTTACAGACTAAAGCAGAGCTCTCCTAACCTTGCATCTCTTAGACTTCTAGCCAGCAGTATTCCCTTCCAGATAAACTCAGGCCAGTTCCAGTTGAAAAAAGACAACACTATATTATTACCTCTTTCTCACCCTGGATGAGGTTTCATTGGTTTGAAAAAGAAAAGAAAAGAAAAGAAAAGAAAAGAAAAGAAAAGAAAAGAAAGAAGGAAGGAAGGAAGGAAGGAAGAAGGAAAAGCCTTATCAAAGCTATTACTACCTTTCCTTGGTCACACCTCTCCCTCTTTTATCTCTCCCTCCTTTACCACTCATATTGTAAAACCTGGCGGTTTTTTTCAATCTCATGTTATAGTTCTGACCCCCGCAGTCAAGGTCATTGATAAACTCTAAAGAATAGCCCAGGAATGTACTTGAATTGTTACCACATCTCCAGGTACCTCTCATTCCCCACTTGATTGATGCTTTTGCCCTGTTGAGCCGTGTCCTGATGGTATGGCCACGTCATCTCCAGAGTGGCATTGACAGGAACTGTTCACCTTTAATCTTCTAGTTATATGGTCATATAGTGCCACTTGGGACCATCTGTTCCCTACTTGCCTTACATTCCAAAATTTTTAGGTGTCTTCAAGACCAAAGTATATATTTATCAACTTTGTTTTGTGCTCTCTGCAGTACGTGGTACCACATAGGAATGTGATACATATTTGTAAGAGTTAAGTAGTACTGTCTAGGATATGGTCCCCAAGGAACTCTGTTGATGTGACAGGGACTATGGATATCTGATTCTAGGTATGGTCTTGGTTTGTAGTCTAGGCTTCCTTGCAATGTACTGTGAGGACCAGCCTAGAACTCACAGTAAACCACTTGTGTGAGCCTTCATAGAGCTGATATTAAAGGCATAAGCCACAACACCCAATAATAGGTCTTTGATAAACTTGGCCTCTAAGATAAAAGGGGAATCAAATATTTCTCCCTGTTTATAAAACAGAGACCCTTTCCTCAAACTTGTATTTAATAGATAACTTTGAACATAAATACAAAGAGAGGTAAACTGAGATATACTAAACTTACTTAAAAGTAACTCATTTTAATATATCAGCTGCTATAATTACATACATGCAAAAGATATATTGGTGAAATAAAGATAGGATTCTGTCTGTTTTACATATACTTTTTAATACCCTCTTATGGCTCAGGAACATTGCTGAGGGAACAAATGAATTGGATAAAAATTCCATATGTTATACTATATATTATGTTAGTGTTCATCATTGCTTACTTTGAATTTTGAAAATACATATTACATCATCATTCCAGGAAATTGTCTGTGTCAGTACTGCTCAAAGTTACGCATGGTCTGGAGCCAGTCTGAAGATGAAAGCAGGTCTATGAGATAAATTCAGGAATCATGAGTAAGCATTCAGAAACTTTTCAATAAATGCAACATACCCATACCTACCAGCTCATGTTAGGTGCTCTTTGTAATATAAAAAAAAATGCATTAAAATCATTCTCTACTTTACATCTAACAGGCTTCCACTGACTCCCCAAACCTTACCCACAACTGGGGGAGCATCTCTATTAGCCTTCTACTGAATTTTTCATCTAGATGATTTCTTTTAGGACAGTACCAAAGGTAAAAGTAGATATGATTTATCAAAGCCAATTTAAGGAATAATTTACATATAATGTGGGAAGAGAATGGCCCGATGGGCACATATATTTGTATATTTAGTCTCCAGTTGATGAAAATGTTTGGGGAAGTGTATCCTTGTTGATGAAGGTGGATCACTGGAGATGGCTTTGAGGTCTCCAGTCCCATCCCGATGGCTCTCCTCTCCCTGTTTTCAACTTGTAGGGGAAGAGGTAAGCTCTCCCTGTCCCTACTGCCCTGCTTTTGTTTTACCACTATGGATTCTATAAACTCCAAATTAAATGCTTTACTTTATAAGTTGCTTTGTTCATGGTATTTTGTCATTGTAAAAGAAGAGTAAATAAAACATATGGTAAACATTTCTTTGTTGGTAAACACTTTGTATCATAAGATATTAGTCAGCAATTTATATAATCATTCACCCTTTTTTAGCATGCAGTTTCATGAGCCTGGACAAACCTGTAAAATAATATAATTACCATAGCAATCCGGATAAAGGACTACTATTATCCCCATAAATAAGTTTGTAGTTGGCTAACCTCACCATCCCTGTGACATTGGCAATGCCAATCCAGTCTTTGTCTCTTAGATACTGTTTGGAATCAGCTTCTCTCTCTCTCTCTCTCTCTCTCTCTCTCTCTCTCTCTCTCTC
>JADRCD010180305.1:26796-40551 GCA_019843815.1 Montemys delectorum
TCTCTCTCTCTCTCTCTCTCTCTCTCTCTCTCTCTCTCTCTTTCTTTCTTTCTTTCTTTCCCTTTTCTCCTTTGGCTTTTTCAATGCTAAAATCTTTTGTATTTACTTTTCTTTTAGCAATAAATTTTCTACTGTCAAAACAAGTGATTTCGCTGTATGACTATATCTGCTTGTCCATTCATAAGATGAGGGCCCTCTGGGTTGTTTATAGATTTCTGTGTTTTGAATTGCTGTAATGATTGTGTAGAGTCTTTAGTGAACATGACACTTTTGTACCAACATGTTTTTATCTCTTTGCAGTAATTACTTGGAAGCGGAACTCAGTCTCATGATAAGTGCTTGCTTAATGGGATGGGAAGTTGCCAAAGCACTTCAAAAGTGGGTGGCCATCCCATTCTTCACTGCTTCCAACAAAATATGAAAATGCCAATCATTTTACCTATTTTTCATAACTTCATCAGTATGTTATTAGTTTTTTATTTTTATTTTTTTGACATTCTGATAGGTTCATTGGTAGTTTCTCATTGTGGGTATAATTTGCATTTTCTGAATGCCTGATGATATAAAATATCCTTTCAAGTATTCATTCACAATTCACATGTCTCCTTTGGTAAAAAAAAGAAAAATGCTCAAATCCTATGCCAATTTCAAAAATTGAGTTGTTTGATTTCCTTGTATTGAGTTTGAGATATTATTATGTAACCTGGATATACAGTTCTCAAATCCTTGTTTCTAAAATATTTCACTTTGGTCTATGACATACCTATTAATGTTTGTTAACAGTGTCCTTTAACAAACAAACATTTGTATTTAAAAAGTCTAATACATAATTATTTTCTTCTGTACATGGATTTCATAGTTCTGGGCTTTATATTGAAGTCTATAGGCCATTTTGAGTTCTTACCTTGTATTCAATACATGGTGCACATATATACTTGTAAGAGGTCAATCTGTAGCTAATATAAGGCCTTAATTATTTTTCACATTGATATCAAATTATTTCAGTTTCCCTTGTTTAAAGAATTACTACCTCTCCACTTTCACATATTTATGAACCACCAGTTACCCTGTGTGTGTGGTGTCTATCTCTGGACCCACTGTCCTGCTGTAGTGTCTATCTCTGGACCTGCTGTCCTGCTATATGTACTTGACCCCTCCCTTCCTCAGTAGCACATTGTTTAATGTCATGCCATGTTGTCTCAGTCAGGGTTTTACTTCTGTGAACACACACCATGACCAAGGCAACTCTTATAAGAACAACATTTAATTGGGGCTGGCTTACAAGTTCAGACTTTCAGTTCATTATCATCAAGGTGGGAACATGGCGGCCTCCAGGCAGGTATGCTTCAGGAAGAGCTGAGAGTTCTACTTCTCCATCTGAAGGCTGCTATGAGGCTCCTATGTGGTTAGAAGGATGGTCTCATTGCTCACCCCAACAGTGGCACACTTCATTCAACAAGGCCATGCCTACCCTGACAAGGCCACACTTAAAAATAGTGCCTCTCCCTAGGCCATGCATATTCAAACCACCACACATGTGTTTAGACAGGATACGTCCTCTGATTTTGCACTCTGTTGGCAAAATTATTTGGGTAGTTCCTTTGCTTTCTCTATACATTTTCATATCAGCTTATTGACTTCTGCACATTTTTGATAGAATTTTAACTAGGATTATATTGAATGTATGGCTTATTAAGGGAGAATTAACATCTATTTGATTCTGAGTCCATGAAAGTAAGTATTCTTCTCTAGGATCTAAGACCTTAAAATATCACTCATCTGTATTTTATGGTTTTCATCACACTATTGTTGCTCAAACTCTGTTAGCTTTGTTTTTAAGTAATTCATGTATATTGCAGCATAATAGATAGTGCTTATTTTTAATATTGGTTTCTGATTATGCATTATTAGTTTATATAAATATAATTGTTTCTTGTGACTGTCAATTTCTAGGAGTGCTTTTTTAACTTGAGGATTTATTTTACAAATAGATAATCATATTAGTTGTAGAAATAGTTTTATTCTCTGAATTCTACGTGTATGTCATTCATTTCATTTCAGGGTCTTATTCTATAGCTTAGAACCATGACATTTAAACACCACCACTTCATAGGACAACGTAGAATTTTAGCAAAGGTGATATACTTCTTTCTGGTTTACAATTGTTAAAAGGAAATGGTGTGTTACAACTAAGTGTGAAGTTAACTGTAGACTTAGGTTCGTATAGACTCTCTTATCCACTTCCTATCCATGTCGATACCTCTCCTCAGTACAGATACCTTTCCTATTTTCAAGCTCTTTTTATTCTGTTTCATTGAATTTAGCTAGGACTATCTGTGTAACAACTGGTCTGGAACTATCCATTGGAGCAGGTAGCTTACCAAATGCTATGCAACTGAAGGTGGTGACTCCCCCTTTCCCAGAATATATCAGTAGTCAACAGTTCGGCAGTGACCCCAAGGACTAGGATGCCATTATCTGTCCCCAATACATGAATGATTATTGACAGAACTAGTCTCAAGCAGAACAGTTCAGGTAACTAAAGCTGCTAAGAATGCCTGAGTCTAATGGTTGTGTCATATCTAAGACATGGCATTTCATAGTCTTCCTCCTTATCTTCTGGCTCTTACATATTTTCTCTTTGTCTTCCCACCATGTTAATGAGCCATAGAGAGGGAAGTATGGATTTTTTGTTTAGGACTGAGTATTCATCTACTGTTGTTCTAAGCTCGCTGAGTAGCCATGGGGCTCTGCATCCAGAACCATGCACTGTAAAAAGAGGTTTCTCTTATTAAAGCTGAGGGAGCCATTTGTTTATAGTATAAATGTAGATATTTAGAACACAATTTGATGATGTGTCAACCTAGCTAAACAATGTTAGTAAGTTTTCCTCTAGGGTCCTTGACTTCCCCGGCCTTGTTGGTTTGACTGGGCTTAAAGTACCAAGCATAAATTTCTTCTTAAGGTATGGGCCTTAGATCCCATCAGAGAGCTACTGATTACCCATAACAGCCGTGCCTCTGTTGTACAAGTTGGCTTATCTTGCCTGACAGGTTGGTACTGTATTCACAATGTTCACAATAGGTTAAGATCATCAGTGTCCTTTCTCTCCAACCAGCCTGCATTGTACCTTCCAGCCAATCCCCTCACTCTTCTAGGTCTCTGCCAAAACATTATCTTCTCAATGGGCCTGATCCACTGTGGTTAGTGCTGCAAACTTTACCAACTATAAATCATATCCGTAATTGAGCATCTTACACTTGGTTCTGCATGCTCTGTTATTTTTCAGAACTTACCACTTTTTAAAGAAACTACATTTAACTTAATCATTATGTTTAGAAATTTTCCTTTGCCATCTGCTACAATTCATTGGAAGACCTGTAAAGGCAAGGCTTCCGTTATATTTTTCCCTACTAATGTATCACATAGTCCCAGAACAAAACCAGGTTCATTAGCAAAGGACTATAGTTATTTAAATAGCACCCTCTCCCCAAAATACACCAACCTGAAACCTACGAATGTGATCTACTTCTCATGTTTGTGTATGTGTATGTATGTATTATATATATATATATATATATATATATATATATATATATATATACATTACAGAATTCAAAGTCAAACCCTCCTAGACTCAGGTGGGCCCTAAATTTCATGAAAAACCCATAGAAGCAAAAAAGCAGAGCCCCAAGATAGGCAGGTTGAAGTTGTGTAGCTCAAAGCCAAAGCATACCTGAGCCCCCAGAAACTAGAGATGGTAAAGAGAGATTGCCTACCAGAGTCTGTGGACTTGCCATATTCTCAATTTCAGATCTTTGGTCTCCTGAACTACAAGAGACTACATCTTTGTTGTTTGAAGCAGTCAAGTATAGGAAAAGGAATTCTGTGTCTAACCATCATGTATAGGACGGGAACACACAGAACTTTTCATGTTGGTACAGCTTCCTTTTGGAATCATCTTGCTTCTGCAGCACCTGTGAGTGAGTGTGAGCAAGCCTGCCATGTAGCACATATTCTGGCCAAACAACTTGAGTATCCCAGATGTTTTCACCTCTATCCCAAATGTTTCCATTCATATCACTTAAAAACCCAAGGTCTTACTTACCTTACAAACAATCACCTTTATGACTGCCTGTTAAAGGCAGCCAGAGTGAATTTCTCCATGATTTGATCCTCAGGCAGTGGATACAAACCCTTTTTGGTCTCTAACCATAAAGCATGCTGATGTCGTGTCCTCATTTCCAGCCACATCCCTCCTGCTGAACTTAAGCTAATTCTCAGTTATTATCTTTGGAGAAGCCAGTTACAAGTTTCCATGTGCCTGCCCTTCCTATGCTTGACAAGGGTTATTTAGTCTCCCCCAGGTTCACTCTTGGTGCGTGCTGGGCTCCTGATGCAGTGTGATGCTAACTATCCTTTCCTTGTAGGAGGTGAAGGTAAATCAAATTGAAAACACCCTTCCTGGGCAGTGCATCTTCCAAATGTCCTCAGGTTTCTCTTACATCTTCTGGAGACTGCCAGATTCTCTGCGGGACAAGAGGAAGCTGGAGCCGCTTCTCGATAGCGACAGAAGGTGCCATTAGCAGAAATACATCATCTCCCAGCGGTGTTAGCAATCTCAGAGTCTTGATCATGTCCATTCTTCTGCCAGAGTGAGGAGAGAGTCCTCAGAGGCAGGGGCTGCTGGTAACAGAGTGTCCATCATTCTAAAATATCCCCCTGGAGTCCCAGAGCAGCCATTTCTGCCCGGACGCAGAGAGGGCTTCAGAGGGTTTATTTCAGGCATTGATCTTTTGAAAATGTTTCTCAGCTTCCTGGCTTCTAGGCCTCTGGCAGGGGGAGGCTGGGGCTAGCACTTGGTGATTCAGGTGCCTTGGCTATGCCGGCTTACTCCTTCCATGACTAAATCACTGGGCTTATAGCAGTTGTTATCAAACTGAGGCTTGCAGGGATTGGTCAAAGAGGTCTCCAGTCCCTCTCCCCAGAGCAGCTGATTGACCAGGTTGTGGGTGGGACTGGAGAATTTGCATTTCTTTCAATTATGGCAAGGTGGTGTGCTGCAGGTCCATGGATCATAGTAAGGCCCCTGGCTGGGATGCTGAGCTGTTGGTATCTGATAATACGTATCCCACTTGCCATGATATATGTGGTTCAATTTATAGCAGCCTGCTCCATTGAGAGTTGGCCCAACACTTGTCTTACTGCTTCTGGAATGCATTGGAATCACTCCTTGGATCTGTGCTGACCCCTTGTCCTTCTGGGAGATGATCAAGATGGGCCTTCCTCTATTGCAATTCTCTTTGTCTCTGTTAACAATCCTTCTGCACTAGGAGGTGTGAGTGCCTTACCATGCCTGTTGGATACCTTGCTCCTGCCCTTACGTACGTACATACATATATATATATATATATATATATATATATATATATGTATTTGTTTGTGTGTTGTTTTGTTTTTGTTTGTTTGAGAGAGCATCTCCTTAGGTAGCATAAGCTGGCCTCAAATTTATGGTAATCTTTCTGCCTCACCCTCTTAAGCACTGAAACTACAGCCATATGCTACCAAACTAAGCTTCTGCAGCTTTCTTTCAAGGTTCAGTTTAAGTCTGATCCATCCAAGGCACGGCCACTCTGCCTCCACCCTTGGTTTTCAGAGAGTACTAGCTTCTGGTGCTTCCCATCTCTCCTGTAAGCTAAGGAACACTTTCTTTATGATACATGGGGATTGTTGCAAGTGTATCTGCTGCGATTATGGGAGACTGGTACCAGCACACATGGCTTGCTAACTCCTCAGCAAACATAACTTTGGGGAAGCAAACTTCCCATAACATATCACAAATGGGCTTGTTTGTTTGTTTGTTTGTTTGTGTTTCTCATTTTGTAATTGTCACTCTCTGTAGCCCTGGCTGACCTGATATTCACTATGTACCCTAGGCTAGCTTTAAATTTATAGCAGACTTTGTGTCTTCGTCTTTCTGGTGCTAGGATTATAGGTGTGTGCTGCCACTGCAGGTTAGAGCTTGGAGGTTTTGTTCCCTTTTAAGTTTCCTTATATAGACATTTCTGTTACCCATGGTTACTACTGCCATCTTATGTTTGGAAATTTCTCTCCTCGGAAGGAAAGATTCTTTCCTAGAAGGTAAGCCAAAATCATAAAGTCTTTATCTTGAGAGCAGTGCCAGCACTCAGCATAAGAAGGTAAACTACTGGGATATTTGAAGCAACTGTAGAGGAAAGTTTTAGCCAAAGCTCATCTTGGTGGTCAAGAAGCATTTCCCTTGGACTCTCGGTATCAGATGAGGGCTTGCTGAAGCCGAGAAAGGCATTCTCTTGTAATAGACCTCTAATCCTAGCCTTCCATCAACACATCTGTCATGAGAAAGTCACTGAGACACCTGGCCCATCCCGACTAGATATAGCTGTCTCTGATGGTAGAGTAGTGTGGGGATTTTATTTCTAATTATGTATGAATATAATATAAATTACTCTTAATATTCAAAGCAGAAAAGTCACAAGAAAACCCAGACTAGTAAACGTAGTCTCATGTCCCAACTGGATGCATACACAAAAGTGTGTATGTGTAGGCACATGTGTGTTTTCAAATATTATTGTGATGAGACACACCGACCAAGGCAAATTACCAAAGAAACTGCTTAATTTGGAGCTTGCAGTTTTAGAGGATTAGAGTCCATGATGATGGTGCCAGGGAACAAGAGAGCAGACATGGCATGGCGTTGGGGCAATAGCTGAGTGAGAGCTGATGTTCTTTTTTACAAGTAAGAGGAAGAGAGAGCTAGTTGGAAATGAATGTGGGCTTTTCAAATCTTAAAGCCTGGCGACACACTTCCTCCAAGAAGGCCACACCTCCTAATCCTTCCCAAAGAGTTCTACCAACTGTAGATAAAAGTAATCAAATACATGACCCCATAGGGGACATTTTCATGCAATCTACCACAGTGCCATTGCAGGTGAATAGTATTTTCTTCATGTTTTTCTTGAGTTTTCTTATCTTTCTTCAGTGAAATATTGTTGGCAAGAAAAAATCTATGGGTGGTATGGGTGGGAAGTAGGACTCCACAGCTTTTCCTTTCCTGGGCACTTGTCCAAGTCTCACTTAACCTGCCACACAACTCAGGCCCTGCCTCCTCCTAGAAGTCCACCCTGACTGGCCCCTTATCTCTGAGCTCAGCTTTGTGACTTTTCTGTATAAATTATGTTTATTTTGTCTCTTCAAATGCCTGTGAGTCATACACAGATAACAGTCATACTTTCTCCTTATTTCTCATAAGGCCAAGCATAGTTGAATACATTTTATCTTCTTCTTGAGCAGTGGGAGCCTAGTTCTGAGAGGACAGAAAGGATGAAAAAAAAAATGTGGAGATCATGACATTGCCCTGCCCTTGTCCTACTTTCTGGGAGTCACCATTCATGTGGCTGTAGCCTTCCCTCGATGAACAGCCATAAACTCCAGGAACATGGCAGTGCTGTGGTTGTCCTCACAACTCACATACAAGAGGAAATAGCCATCTGACACCCTTAGAAGCATCCATAAAGCCCCTTCCCCCATTTTGTTTTCTCAAGACAGGGTTTCTCTGTGTGGTCTTGGCTGTCCTGGAACTCACTCTGTAGACCAGTCCCCCCACCCCCATTTTTGTTGGCATCTTTTGGTCTGCTGATAAAATAACTGTTTGGTGTACCCCCAGGAAAAATCTTCTTTTTTGTAAAACACACAGTTCTATCAGTCAAGCTTGCCTCCTGTCTAAGATGAGGCCCTCCACCCATCTGATCGATGACATCAGTTTTCTGCTTTAGATTACAAAACCTGCCTCTCCCTCACAGTTCAGTCTTCCATATCACACTTGGCCTGGTCTTTAAGCTGAGTCCCCTCCAGCCTCTTCTATCTCCTTTAGTGTGGAACTTTTCAAAATCTCTGTCTATTCCCATGATGCTCCTCTCCTTTCCTTCTGTTCAATTGGTAGCTCACTCCAGTCTGCATTCCTGGGTATTTGATGCCTCCCCGCTCCTTGATTTCCAGAGGCTAGAATAACTCCCAAGGACCTCCCTATCCCTTTCAGTGCCTCTCTTAGCTATTTAGCATCAATGGAAGCCATCGTTCATAGTCTCTTCTTTCTGGGCCATGGGGGCAGTATCACTGGGTATTGAATATCAAGCTTCATGCTTTCTAGAAAACACTGAACCAATTTTATGAAGCCTAGTCCTCTTTACATTGTTGTTGTTGTTTGTTTTGTTTTATTTTGTTTTTGTTTGTGGGGATTCCCTTTTAAAGACAGAGAGAGGCTTACTAAGTTGCTTATGTTGTCCTTGAACTCACTCTGCAGCCCATGCAAGCAATGGGCTTAGCACTTTCTTTTCTTAGCCTCACTGGTAGCTGGGATGTTAGGCCTGGCCACAGCCTTCTTGATCCATTCTATTTCCTTGACTCTTGTGGCACATGTACCTTCCCAACCACCCAACAAACCCATGCTAGCTTCCAGTGAATGTGGAAGTCTCTCAGTGATAAGTCAAGTATGTTTCCCTCAGTCTGTGCTGCCCCTGTTGGAGGTCTCCTTCACATCCAGGGTTTCAGTCAGAGCCATGCAAAAGTCAAAGAGGGAGTCCTCTGAGCTGGTCTCCATGGAGGACTAGCCTATACTTCTTGACAAGTCTCAATGTACCCAACCCCTTCACATTCATCATGCTCATAGCTGGTCTGCCTTCATAAATCCTGGGCTCTCAGGGGCTGGCTCTGCCACTCGTCCATCTGTGTAAGTTGGAAGTTTGGGCTGGTCAGTCCATCCCAACATCACACTAGCTTCTTCATCACCTTTTCCCCAAGCCACACAATCTATTCTTTACCATCACTCCAAGTGTTAAAGCCACTTTATGGAGTGACTTTGGTAAAATCCTGGATCATTATGAAGCCTTTGATGGTGTTCATTTCCATCATCTTTGCCCCTGTCATGGCCTCCTGTGCCTCTTTCAGTAGTTCCTTGGCAAATACAAGAGAACCAAGGCATCCTTCTGCTTCAACTCTTGCATAGGGTTAGTCTTGCTTTTTGGATGATTACCACATTCTCTAATATATTATGTGCCACCCTCTGGCACCTGCACTGGTCCTGCCACCTACTCTAGCTACAAGCCATCCATTTTTATCTATTTTTATCCCTGGCATACACTCACTAACCTTTGGAGCCCCTGGATGCTACTCCCTAACCCCCAGGGGCCTCTGCTCACGCTTTTTATCTGCCCAAAACTCTTGAAATACATTCTCTTAGAGCCCTGCTCACCTGTCTTTCTCCTGCTTCAGGTCAGATCTCAGCTCTGCTATGGATACTCAAAGCAGCATGCATTTTTTTCCCTTAGCCCCATTGCCTTTGTAATATAGCATGTGCTTCCTGTGTGATTTTTGCTTATGTGTTTCCTTAAATAATCTTTTAAGTGACTTAAGACAGAGACTGCATAGCCCTGCCCCATGCCCTGTATTATACCTCCATTGCCCATCATTGTGCTTAGACCACACTAGAGACTGAATACTGATTTCCTGAATGACTAAAACATTTGGGGAGAGAAAAATGTAATTCACGACTTGGCTGTAAAACCTGAGCTGTCATGTAAGCCAGCACACCTCAACATCAAGCTCCAATCCACCAAGTCAGAACCAAGAGAGTGCATATGAACGTCAAGCATTGGGCTTTCAGTGAACATTCTGTGCAGTTGTACAAACATGTCAGAGTTTAGTAAATCAAATTTGTTTCATGTAAACAACTTCTGACCAAAATAATAACACAGCTTTAGAAAAAGACATTAGGTGCCCACTTTTGAAGAGTTTGTATAATTTAACACACAAGAAAGCCTTTAGTGTAATTATATGCAGACATATACAAAAGATCAATGGTATTTATTTGGGCCACCCCCACTGTGAAGAAGAAGAAGAAGAAGAAGAAGAAGAAGAAGAAGGAGGAGGAGGAGGAGGAGGAGGAGGAGGAGGAGAAGGAGGAGAAGGAGGAGAAGGAGGAGAAGGAGGAGAAGGAGAAGAGGAGGAGGAGGAACCTGTCTGTACCCATGATTCAGCTTGCTCTATTAATTCTAATTTAGAAAATCTCCCCCACCAATGTGGGCAGGGGTCCCCATGGGGGCTCATCTTTTCCTTGTGTCAAAATTAGTCATTTAAATTAGAACCACGTTGGATAGCCTGGGTGCAGCCAGTGTTGCGGCTCCAGTCCAGGGAGCAGTTAAATGTAGCCACCTGAAGTTGATTAAAACCTCACCTGTCAAAGCCAGTATGCCCACATTTGAAAATCTTTAATGTAATTAAGAGAAGCACATTATGGGAGGTCAAGTGACTTTCCTTTTGAATTCCACTTCTAATCTGTCGTCAGATGGGTGGAAATTGCTGGCCGAGGGAATTAATGGAAGCTGCGAGAATGAGTGCAGGCAAGGGGTGGGGGGTGGGGGGGAGAAGATGGTGGCAGGAAAGCCAGTGGGAGTTCTGCCTCCTTGCAGAGGTGAGTAAGGAGTCTGGGAGAGCCCTGGCTTCTGCCATGAGGCCTGGGGTGGAGGATCCATGTGTCCTCACTGTGTGCACATCAGGGACTGTAGGGTAAGGGCCTAAGGGTAGCTGCACTGCTCTCTTGCTTATCACCAAGGGAGATCTCTGGCCAGGACAGACTGGATAGGCAGAGTGGAGCTGGCGCCGGCCTTCATCACCCTTCACTCAGTACTGCCTGATTAACATCAGGGTTTAGCTTGCCTCTTGCACTGATCCCCACAAAGAGCCTGGGAAGGAGGGCAGGCACAAAGAGCGTCCCACTGTCCAGCCTCTGACCCCAGGCTGTTCCTCCGGAAGCACTTCTCCCAGCTTGGCAGCCATCATCACCTTAGGGGTGGGGAAGACCCACAAGGCCTGGGTGTGACCCTTTATTTCCTTCTGGGCCTGTGGTTTCCTGGCCTGCTACAGCCATCTCTCACTGTACTGGGTGTGGCCCAGCTCTAGAGATCCTGGTGCAATTTCAATGCCAGAGTGCTGCCTTTGGAGATTAAATTACTCAATGCTTTGCTGTGTGTTCTAGCCTGAGGGTGTTAGGGTGCCGTTGACAGAAGGCAGAGCATTTCTCCTCCTGGGTTGCTGTCCTCCACACCCCACCCCTTTTCTTTTCGCTTTGAATTTGTGTACATTAGTGGAGGTATGTGTTTGAAAAAGGGTTACATCTGTCAGAATGTTGCCACTTAAGGTTTGCCCCCCTCCTTGGAAACTGACGTGAGAATAAGCAACACATGACATTTTGGCTAGGTTCCCAAACGAAGTTTCCAAACTGGAGGACTTAGGCCACTCCCCTTTGACTTCTTCCTGCAAACTTAACCCGGGGCAGAAGGCGTCAGGAGAGAGGGGGAGTCATGGTGGTGGTAGTGGTAGCATTTGAATTTTCTAGTCAGCGGTGTCTCTGATGTTGTCTGGGAAGTGTGACCGTCTCCAAAGTGGGTAGGATACACACAGTCTTTGGGACAGAGTAGACAGCCAAGTCCAGTTGAAATACACCTAGGCATCTTGTTACACAATTCAGCATGTGCCTCAGAGGGTCTTTTCAGTTACTAGAATTGAGGGGCGGGGTGACCAAGAAAGCGGTTCTTAAAAGGGCCTCTGGAAGGCTCTTCTCATTCTTCTCTCCGCTTTCATGTTCTTGGGCTTGGAGACCTGCTAGTAGTCATTGCTTCCTATGAAAAAGAGAAACCAATGTTGGGATGAAGAAAGGTGACGGGGGCGAGAGGGTTGAGTGGAAATTCAATCGGGAACTGCCTTAAAGTTAAGTGAGGAAATGTGAGGAGAGGCATAGTCAGGACTCTTCCCTGTCCACCATGCTGCTCTTCTTGGCCAATGAGAAGACATTTTCCCATCTCTCCCTGCTTCCTGCTTCCCCCTCATCATCCCCCCCACCCCGCAAAAACAAAAACAAAAATAAAACAGAGCAGCGTTTCTATACACAGCTCAGCTCCTTGTCTCCAGGTAAAAGCCAGCCCAAGGTGTTGACAGGGGAGCTGGCTACCCTCTTAGCTCCAGCTCCCCCGCCCCTCCATGCCCTGCTTCCTTAGCCACAAGTTCACAGGTAAAAGTGAAGAGTTCTTGCCAGCTTCTCTTGTAGAGAGAGTGTCTGCTCGCCATGGTAACCTTTTCCCAGGTCTGGGGCTGTCAGGATGAGGTGCAAAGTTCACAGAGCTCCTCATTGTGTCCTCTTTTAATCGCGCCCCCCACCCCACCCCATCTCAAAGCCATGGAGGCTGGTTTACAGCAGTATTTAAAGCTAAGATGCCAAATGAAAAGTTCCTCTTTCAGGTTGGTGCTTATACAAAGCTGCTTTGTGGTTTTTCTCGGCCTGTCAGACTTGTCAGGCCTAGTAAGAAAAAGTATATTGTTTCCAGCACTTGGATTCCTTTCTCCCTGACATCTGCCACTCTGTAAAGATGATAAATTCCTGCCTCATTAGCCAAGGGTGTGGGATTACAGGCTGACAACACATTAATCACCAGCCTCGGTGGCAGGCTGACTAGCAATAGGCATTGTTAACAAAACTTTTCTAATATGTCACTCTTCTCTATGACAGCGTGTAATCAATCATTGTGATTGACGGCGCTGATAGATTACACTATTTATACTTTGTGTAATGAAAGATAGTGTTTCCACCTACTGTCATTTCTGGGCTAGTGGCGGAGGTTCGGTGAATGGAAACAAACACAACAACAGGGCAAGCCCTCATCGTCCCCCAAAATATCCATAGAAATCCCCCACCTTCCCAAGCCTTGAGTCTAGTTCCTATTTCTGGAAATGAACAAGGCCCCAGGATAGGAAGATGTGACAGTGCCTGGAAGGATACAGGCATTTTGGCTCTCCAGGGAGAGTTGGTTGCAATGGGCATAGTCCCAGGTTCTATTAGGTCAAGTTGATACAGGTAGATTCCCTAGGTGGCTCTGTGTCGGCTTGTGCATGTACCACTGAGCCCGGTGCTCCTCCTCTCCTGCCAGCTGAGAGATAATTTAGATGTTGATAAAATATTTGTTCTCTCATGGCTCTGAGGGCAAATATTATCCTTGTTGCCCATAATTGTACAGCACATCATAAGTCAACAGCACCTGGAGTGAGCAAAAGCCAACAGTGGGAGAGAGGGGAGCGGCTGCTGTTGCAGGCTTTGGCTGGGACCTATTTCTCCAATCCTTTGAAGCCCAGATGGTTACAAGCCGAGGGACAGTGGGGATGGGGACAAACCAGCAGTGCATTCTGCTCTCTTGTACCGGGTATTTCTGGGGTGTTCTTCCCATCATTTTTTATTTTGGTCTGAAATAAATTTGTAAAGGATGCAGGCTATTTTTGACCCACTGGAAGCTCTCCTTTCAGCATAGCGGCAAGCGTAGGTGACATGGGGCTGTTGGTGCCCTCTGAGTGGGGAGGGCTTTTGCTCTGAGGGAACAATTACTCAGTGGACTGTGCCACAACCTCCCATTTGAAGAAACTGTTGACAAATGTTTTGTTTGACTTTCCTTTGCTGTTGACAAAATACAAACATCCTTTTCCTTAGCTCTTTTGAGGTGGTTCAAGAGATCATCCAGGGTTCTGTTTGACTTCCCAGATCTGATAGTCCCCAAACTTCCCATTTCATGTGAAGTTGAGCTTTATGTCCATGAATTGTAGGACAGTTAGAAACTAGAGAAGTAGGGAAAGAGAGAGAGAGAGAGAGAGAGAGAGAGAGAGAGAGAGAGAGAGAGA